>ML841006.1:27896-41197 GCA_009831015.1 Picea engelmannii
TTGTCGGGACCCATTATTTATTTTCACCATAGTGATGTTCAGAGGAGGTGTTGGAGTTACTTCACACACACCTAGGATTTATTTTTCCTAAGATTTTTCCTATGTTAGTTAGTATTTATCCAGTATCCTAAATTTTAGGGAGAATATTCCTCTAGGAGAACATTCTCTTCAGTTTTCACGTCAGTTTGACTATTTTAGTGGAGTCTGGATGTTGCATTGGTTTTGTCACCATGCAAAATTGGGATCATCACCAGCTGCATTAGCCTTGGTATCATCACCAGACTAGTGCATTACCCATGATTCTCTGATATCCTCCTCACTTCACTATGTTTCAGTCAGTTAATTGAAGACTGATAGACTAGTTAACTCAGCTAGGTGGCAGTTCACTCTCGTAACTGCCCGAGAGACTAGACTAGGTGGCAGCTCACTCCTATAACTACCCGAGAGACTAGACTAGGTGGAAGTTCACTCTCGTAACTATTGGTGTGTGTCTATATCACTCTATACCACCACTATGGCCCATTGGCTTCACCTCCAGTGCACATTGGTTGAGTTATACAGAGTATATCATGTGTAAATTATTCATTATTCATTACAGTTAATGAGAATTCTTCCATTCTTGCTCTCTTGCTTCTTCTTTCTCAATTTATCTCTGCAAATGTATGTGGTATTTTCTAGCTATACATATTATGTGCAGTTTCAACACATTTACAGAAGACACGTGCCAAGGGGTAGTTGTAGCATCTTCCTCAAATTGGAAAATCCCATATTTCTTAATGACCTTGGCATGATTGGTAGTAGATTGAATAGGGATTTGATGACTATAGATACTACCAATCACAGATGAAGCGGAAGGTTGTGAGGAGGAGGAACCTTTGGTTCCACTACCACTACCAGATGACATCATATTAAAGGTGAAAGGTATGAGTGATGAAGATGAACTGGAAAAATCAGATAGGGTTCGCCTAAGAGCATTTTTTTGTGTTTGTAAAACAAACTTTCTCCTCCCAATTTCAAAAATAGGAGTAACTTCAAGGGACAATCCTCTTCTTCTTCAATAAATACGAGAATTACAGGACATGAAACAAAAAATATTAAACAAGTAAGAGGAAAGGTTACTATTGATTTTTGGGCTATCTTTGCCTAGCATCCCAACATTCATGAATATTTATGTCCCTTTCAATTACTTCCCAAGAGCATTCAAGTTCAACACGAGTACTAGGAGTTTCTAAAATAGTGTTAAATAAAGTCAATGTAATGTTGGTTTGGTCATCAAGACCGTTTCCAATATTGGGTTGTCTCGCAATAGGTATTGTCATGGAAAAAAAATCAATCAAAGAGTAATCAGAGAAAATAGAAAAATAAAATAAAATTGTGATACAATCAACCAGAAAGATATGGAAGATATCCCTAGTATGGTCGCCAAATAAATGTTTAGGAAAATATATGAAGAACCTTACTCAAGCATTTTTAGATCTTGCCAGGCTAAGGAAAGATAGTTTTGAATGTCACTTGGAGTTTATAGTCTTTAATCCAAAACAATCTCTTAATCCACAAATAATATGTACTAGTGACTAAGGTTGATTTTATATGTTATATGTAACTATGTAAAATAAATAAAGCAAAGATATACATAAGTGTGTACAAGAAAAGAGACGAAAATAAAAGTAAAATCTGAATAATATCATTAAGATATGCATGTGAAACTGAAATCAGAGATCTTATTTTTATATTAATTTCATTCTGAGATACAAAGCAAAATTCTCTTTACAAACCCCTACGAGGGTGGGACCAAAGTAATATTTAGAAGTTATCGATGGATGCCATACAAAAAGACTCTAAAAACAGAAGAAACTGAAGCTAAAGATATGGATCAACTTGCCATAAAAGTGTTTTCACTTGACTCTGCAAAATATCCTTTATCGGTCATGAAATCTAATCCATAAACAAACAAGAACACACAGACTGTCAAAAAAGACCTTTAGAAACAAGTTGTTGAAATATATGATTCAGTTTTGAATCATGTTGCCTTCAATAAGGCCCTGATGTCATCAAGATGGTTTAGCTTTCTAGTAAACTCAGAATGAATGAAGAAAAAGAAGTATCTCACAAGTACAAAGCAGACCTTATATCAGAAGTTCTCATTTTGTTCTCTCCTCCTTTTGTCTCTTCTTTTGATTGGGCTTTTATTCTTCTTCAAACAAGTTATGGTAGTTCAACTACCTTTCTTTTGTTAATCTTTTGTTAGCTTAACCAATAGTTTGAGACGAATAGATAATAATAAAATAAATATGGGTCTATTAAATAATAACTAAATAGGTGGGACCCCTAATCTCTTTGTTAAATTTTAACTAAATATGACTCCTCCTTGGTACTCCCTTATTATTGAATTCAATAATCAGCATAATGTGAAATATAATAACCCAAGATATGCTCCAAAATTTGCCTTGTAACTCTCATTCATATAAATAGTCAAACATTTTATTATCAAGAAAAATAAAACATGACTATTGACCAAAAATAGGATAATATCCACGTTGTCCAAAACATTCTGTCTAAATATATGTTTGTTGTCCAAAAAAAACAATTTGTTTCCATACCAATAACAACATTAAAATCCATATTTTCTATGAGAGGTGATTTTCCTCTTTTCACTACTTCCCTCTTTTGATCTTTCTGTTGTTTTTCCTTTCGTAGCAGCCTTAGCCTGATTGGAACCTTGAGGATGGATTTCGTTGATGACATGAGATAAATTGTCTTTGAGGTGGAGATGGGAGGACACTGATTTAGTGGAATTTCCGGAAGAGCTAGGGGAATTGGCCACGTTTTTCCCTTTATCAATCTATGGTTTGGGCATGGTAGTTTTGATCCTTTTGCTTGCATGTGAAGACTGGGTTGGAGAAGCAATGCGATCAGCTTGAGCATTTGGATTGAATGGTGATGGAGGAGGAGAAAATGGAAACGATATTGTAGGTCAACCATTATGATGTGTAGTAGGCTGATGGACGATCTCTTGCCAACCATCATTGGTAGGTGGTTCTAGTTGCATAGAAACATGAGGTGGAACATAGATACCAGAGAAGTTTTGATGTGGCTGGAAAGGAGGCCTCTTAGGTTGAGGTTGGAGAATCCCTTGGCCAACTAGGTTGAATAACCCATCTTGAAAAAGTTGATTTAGTTCTTGCGGATCAGCGTCAAAATGTATTGAGAATCGTGGCCTTCTATGGCCTCTTTGCCAATTGTTTCCTCTACCTCTGTTTGCACCTCTGCCATTGCTACCCTTGCTAAAAAAACTCATCCTAAAGAAATATTTAAATCAGAATACGTAAACATTTAACGATCCATTCACTAATACTCTGCCTAAATAAAATCAAGATGTTGGCTCTATTATTCACAGCAACAACATATGCAATCCATCCATTGATACAATCCACCAAATACTGAATTTAATAATTAATTGCAATTGAACAAGGAATTACAAGGTTGTTGGGAAGATGGGGGCTTTGTAATGAATGAAAAATGATATCATGAAGGGAATGAACAAATGGATATTTTTCAAGCAAAATGGAGAGTTTTTTCCTTATAAAACAATGCCTCCATATTGAAACCTTCACTCAAATCATCATCCAAATATTTTGAACAAATTTATAATAACAGAAGAGGGAAGTGAGTTAAATGTTATTGGGAGAATGATGGGAATATAATGAGAAAAAAAGTGATATCATGGACGGGAGTAAGATGGTTACTATTCTATTAAATAAAATATCATTCATTAATTCTATAGTTCATAGTAATACTCTTTACTAGAAACATTTTACCATTGTTCGCCAAGCCAATTTAGAAAACAAGACTCCCATCAACAAAATGTTATTTGAGCCACAACCATTTATTTTGTTACACTTCATCATACAACATCAGTGGGGTCTGCGTCAATGATCTGTCCTTTACCAGTATTTTCAGAATCAGATTCTGAATCAGGGTTCGACTCCTTGTCTTTGATCTCAACCACCAATGATTGTTTTGAGCGACATTCATCGGTGTTGTGCCAAGGGCTTTTATGGAAATCACACCATTTTTCGGTGTCCTTCTTTGTCTTCCCGTGACCCTTCTTTTCCTGTGTCTTGGACTGGTTTTCAAGAGATTGTTTGTTAGGGTCGTCTTTGTCATACTTTGGTTGTTGCGGATTTGCGGACCCGAATTCACGTTTTTTCTAGTGCTTAAATTTCTGCTCAATTTTAACAGCATATCGATAAGCAGCACCGAGTGATGAGATGTCCAGAAAATCCATTTCAGTCTGGATGTATCTATGTAGAGCCCCACGGTATTTCAGAACCAAATGTCGCTCGGAGTCTTTGATACCCAGCTTGGTGCGCAAGGTATGGAAGGTATTAGTGAACTCCGGCACTGTTTGGCCCCTCTCTTGTCGCAGTGTGGTCCATCTCATGTACTGGTCCTCATAGTTGCCAACAGGGTAATACTGTTCTTTTACCGCATCCACAAAAAAATCCCAAGTGGGATCGGCCCCATATATTCCAGACTCCTCTATGGAACTTTTATCCCAGTAAGTTTCCCACCAATGTTTGACATGAGGGAGAGCTTTAAGGAGTGCAAAGGTGATCTTTTCTTTGTAGGAAAAATTGTGAACAGAGAAATAACCTTCTAGCAGAGTTAACCATTTATCTAGGGCTTCTGCATCTATCTGTCCTTCAAATACAGGAATATCAAAATTAACTTGTACCTTGAAAGGCGAGGTGCCTCCATAGTGGTTTCCTGATGAAGATGCGCCTAATGCTATCGGCAGGCGTTGAAGGATGTGGGAAAAAATCTCCATCATTTCGTCTCTCTGTCGCGTGAGAGCTTGCTCAAGCAACAAATTGATAGCATCGTCTGCTCCATCATTTTTCTTTTCTTCCGCCATTGAGGGTTTCTTGGGTGTGCGAGAGAGATTGTCTTCAAGAGAGACAAGCTCGAGACCCAACTTGCTATACTCGGACCTCGTCGGGGACATGCACTGAAAAAACGATCAAGAGCAGCCTGCTCTGATACCACTGATCCGGATTATTTTCGGCACGAAATGAGATTGGAGATATAATAAAGAAATGCACAAAGATATCGCATATATTCAATAATATAACATAAATGTATCGAAGATGAAACCATAAACACAGATATATAGTAATACACGATTTCTATTAATCAAAGAAATGTACAAAGACTGTAAAGATACAGAGTGAAAAACTCGTTGGAATGGTGGCGGCTTATCTCTGAGAAGAGATGTGACGGCTACTCGCATTCGCAAGAAGATGGTTACAATGAGGCTCTGAAGGCATTTTTACAATAAACGGGAATGCCAAAAGTCCTAGACATCCAAAAACCTAACCCTAGGAGATGAAGCGCCAAAAGTCATGTGGGCCCCGTTTGGGTAAGTTAGTACATCAACTTCCCGGGGTCGTAACTTTTGCATACGATCTCTGTTTAGGGCACACGATAGCTCGTTGGAAAGATCTATCCGAGGCCTACACCGCTCAATACAAAATAGCATCATAGATGTTATTTTGCGAGAGCAACATACCCAAAAAAACATCATTTAGGGCCTCAAAATGGCCCCGAAAGTTCAGGACCCGAAAAAACTGCTAAAAATAGTAAATTGCCAAAATTGCCAGAAAGTCGTTTTGAGCCATTTGGAAAAGGTGGGTGGCCACCGATATCCACCTGGATCAAATATCCACGTTGTCAAAAACATTATGTCTAAATATATGTTTGTTGTCCAAAAAAAACAGTCTGTTTCCATACCAATAACAACATTAAAATCCATATTTTCTATGAGAGGTGATTTTCCTCTTTTCACTACTTCCCTCTTTTGATCTTTCTGTTGTTTTTCTTTTCATAGAAGCCTTAGCCTGATTTGAACCTTGAGGATGGATTTCGTTGATGACATGAGATAAATTGTCTTTGAGGTGGAGATGGGAGGACACTGATTCAATGGAATTTCCGGAAGAGCTAGGGGAATTGGCCACGTTTTTTCCTTTATCAATCTATGGTTTGGGCATGGTAGTTTTGATCCTTTTGCTTGCATGTGAAGACTGGGTTGGAGAAGCAATGCAATCAACTTAAGCATTTGGATTGAGTGGTGATGGAGGAGGAGAAAATGGCAACGATATTGTAGGTTAACCATTATGATGTGCAGTAGGTTGATGGATGATCTCTTGCCAACCATCATTGGCAGGTGGTTCTAGTTGCATAGAAACATGAGGTGGAACACGGATACCAGAGAAGTTTTGATTTGGCTGGAAAGGAGGCCTCTTAGGTTGAGGTTGGAGAATCCCTTGGCCAACTAGGTTGAATAACCCATCTTGAAAAAGTTGATTTAGTTCTTGTGGATCAGCATCAAAATGTATTGAGAATCATGGCCTTCTATGGCCTCTTTGCCAATTGTTTCCTCTACCTCTGTTTTCACCTCTGCCATTGCTACCCTTGCTAAAAAGACTCATCCTGAAGAAATATTTAAATCAGAATACGTAAACATTTAACGATCCATTCACTAATACTCTGCCTAAATAAAATCAAGATGTTGGCTCTATTATTCACAACAACAGCATATGCAATCCATCCATTGATACAATCCACCAAATACTGAATTTAATAATTAATTGCAATTGAACAAGGAATTACAGGGTTGTTGGGAAGATGGGGGCTTTGTAATGAATGAAAAATGATATCATGAAGGGAATGAACAAATGGATATTTTTCAAGCAAAATGGAGAGTCTTTTCCTTATAAAACAATGTCTCCATATTGAAACCTTCACTCAAATCATCATCCAAATATTTTGAATAAATTTATAATAACAGAAGAGGGAAGTGAGTTAAATGTTATTGGGAGAATGATGGGAATATAATGAGCAAAAAAGTGATATCATGGATGGGAGTAAGATGGTTACTATTCTATTAAATAAAATATCATTCATTAATTCTATAGTTCATAATAATACTCTTTACTAGAAACATTTTACCATTGTTTGCCAAGCCAATTTAGAAAACAAGGCTCCCATCAACAAATTCTTATTTGAGCCACAACCATTTATTTTGTTACACTTCATCATACAGCATCCATGAACTACAACCTTTAAACTTGTTTAATATCAAATTCAAGGAAAATTCCAGAACTGCCAACCTTCGTAATCTTCTTTCTCTTTTTCAAAACCATAGATGTTCTTTTAAAATGGTAAAGTGTTATGTAGGAGACCATTAACAAAGAATTTTGGCTTAGCAATAATCATAACTAAAATATTTTAAATCGGCATGAAAGACTAAAAGGAATCACAAGTACCTTTCAACGGTGCATCAAAATTTTCGCTATAACCTAAAATCATTAGCATGGAAACCAAAGTGGCTTGAAAACCCCAATGTGAGTTTAATAATCATCAACTCATATAAACTTCAGAAGTTAACCGAATTCCTCAGGGATAAATAACACAGCAAGCCGACAATTTTGTGGTTTCGAATCAATGTTATGGTTATTGGGGCAAGAAACAAGACTTCAAATTATTTACATGTTCGAATTCGATGGGAAACAAGGCCTGGAACAAAACAAAGTAGGCGTGAGGCTTGCAATGCATCCCATAAGCAAGGCGATAACAATTCCTTCCCAAAAATAGTTTCCTAACAAACTTCCAAGGTGAAAGCATTTACAACACACGGGTCCTCATAACTCATCAAATGGAAAGAACTACAATTTTTTCAAGGTCTGGGTCTGGCTAGGGTAATATGCGAAACCTTCATTGCCCTTTTCTTTTACAGAGAAAGAGAGTACTTTCAAAATTAATCATAGAATCTGAGCGAAAACAAACTTATTTACTGTAAAAACCTTTGCCAACAATATAATTGCCAATGTTTGTTCCAAATGTAACCAAACCATGTAATCCAACAAGAGTAGAACGCCGAACGATATTTCGGGTTCAAATCAATTTTACGCCAACAAGAAATAAAATATGATCAAAATACATTTTGCACAGCGAGAATGCAAACAATCCACCGTAGACTTTGTATCAACAACATAAATACCACGTTTTCTTTAGGCACAACACAATTTTATACCCTAACCCAAACACAAAGTAGAGCTATATTTTTGGTTCGAGTTGCTCAAATGCCTAAAGGAAAAACAAGGAAAACCCAAATCGAAATGCGATTTCGCACAGCCGGAGTGTTTTAAAAGAAATGTTGTAAACTTTGGAGAACAAATACATTTTGCATGCAAAATCCTAGAGCCAACAAAACGATTTTAACTCGAGCAGAGCTTAAATTTGATGAATGAAGAGATAAAAGCTTCATACATGTAAGAGTAATTTTAAAGAAACGGCAAAACACAACTCCTTTTCCCCAAGGGAAAAAAATGGTGGAGTTTCTATTTACCAGAGCACCCACAACAAATACCAAAAACATAGTAAAGCTGGTGTCCTCGAGATAGGGTAAGAACGACATGCAATAAATGCACGTTTCTTCCCATCTCCCATATATTAAATGTCATCAACCACAACATAGTGAAGCGTGCTTAGCTTCCATCAACTCTTCACACACATATCAACTACTTTGGAGAATTTACTATACGAATTGCCAATATCAAAAGTCGAGTCCAAAACCAACACATGGATCCACAACATATATAATTTTCCAAATAAATTCCATACCACATGATGACCCATTGTCCAAATATAACATATGTTTGCATGCAATTTGAACTTATTGTTAAAGTATAGATGTAGCAAGGACAAGAATGTTTAACAACATAACTATTTCTTTTCAAATCAAACTATTAACCAATCATCCATAAATTGCAAATAGAACCAAAGTTTTTCTTTTGTTCTCAACTGTGAAATTATTCCTGTAATGCAATCATAGGAAAATCTTGGAGATCTTAACAAGAGGATTCATTTCCTTTTATTACTATTCCAAGGGGTTCCCACCCATTTAGTATTAATAATATGTACATATAAATGCAATGCAACTTATTTGCAAGCATGGATCTCATGTTGCGTTTTTTTAGGCGTCAACAATGTGCCTAATTACTCTTTTGAGATTTTGTTTTAGATCTCTAGTTTATTAGTTTTCATTGTCCTAATGGATAACATAATCATCATAATCATAATCATTCATCAACATCAAATACACAAATACTCCAATTCAGATAACATATGCCATGAAATGTGTGTGTGTGTGTATTCAAAATCGTCTCAACTGTACATTTTTTATAAACATCATGCCCGAGATACAAAACGACAATAGGTGCCCAAGCATGGAAGAATAATATATGGTGCCCTATATACAAAATGGCACTCATTGGTCACTAATTGACCACTTCCATCCTCAAAACTATCATGTGCATCCTAGAAGTCAATATTTATCCTCTTACTTGAAGCAGGACTTCAAGTTGTTTTATGCATGGGTGTGGTTCATCTCTTCGGAGACTAGAATGAGAAACAACATTCTTATAAAAAAATTGCGATGAATTAAGAAAATTACAAAATGATACTTTATAATTCATGCAAAGAAAACTCACCACAGATGATACTGAAAATTTCAAGGGTGTTACCCTCCTCCACAACCCTAATCTATCATCCATGCCACCCTGTAGCAGTTACAAGAATCAAATCATGAAATTTAAACAAAAATGCTTAAAATTGATTCCATTCATGATACATAAAAAATTCATCAATGAATGATCTCACCGTGAATAACTCATGCAATGATGGAGAGTCACTAGCAGGTGGAGCACTCGACTGTACAAGTTTCTCTAAGAAAAAAATTGGTGTGGCATGGAATATGTTATCCACATTAGACGGTGGATGGGGGTATGTGTGAGAGTGTAGTGGTGCAACCGCAGTGGATGAAATGATTTGGGCTGCAACAAGGACAATTGATGGGTGGTGTATGTATGCATCCACTGTAGACGGATGAGATGGCAAAGGTGGTGGGTGTGGATAGTGATAAACCCTCATGGATTGTACGAGCGATGGTAAAACCCTTGGGATGGAAAGTGATATCCCAAGAGCCGAGGTAGGGTGGCCAAGGATTGGAGTTTCCCTTTACCTAGGGACAAATGATGGGTAAATGTCGATGGTGGCGGTGGTGAATGGGATGGTGGTGACACAGGTGACCTGCAAGTGAATGAACCAACATGTATACATATTTGTGATACTTTTATTAGTACAAAAAGGTAAAATTCAACCAAAACAATATAACAAATTTCTAGGTAGACATGGTTCATCATCGTATGATACTGCAACTTATAGAAGCACAACAACATTATATTTGATTTTTCATAAACATCATGTAGAAACACAAATATCTTATAGATGTCGCAGAATAGTAGTAAATCAATGAGGTTGTCAAAGAATAAGAAGAACACTATGGTGAAATTATCAAAAGTGTTGCATACTTAAGTATGTGGTACACCGAACGAGTAGGTTGTTTCTACTGTTGCATCGGTGGTGGAAACTGACACTAATGTATCTGTCAACATTGAGGGTCTGTTATTCAAGCATAGCAACTGCAAACATCATATAATTAGATATAGAAAAAAATACACAAAAAAATTATATATATATATAATCAATGAAGAACATAGAGATGGTCAAGATACTAACCTCTTCCATGAAACTCTCATATCTACTAACCTCTGTCTGCCCATAATAAGTATTCTCGCAGCTTGAGCATCTGTGAGGGTCGCATGAACACCTAATATGTCCATGCACCCTCTCTTGGACGGACTCTACTACAAGGCTTGAAGGACTATCTCGTCTCCCAACATCACCTATAGGTAGCTCCTACCAAGATAATGCTATAAAATTGTTGTGTTGCACCAGGATTCGAGTCAAGGTGGATATGGATGTCTATGTTTGGCTTATGCTTTCCACTATGGGAGGATGTTGAGCAGGGGGTTTAGGCCTTCGCCTAGGAGAATGAGGGCCCAACACTGAATCACACCTAGCATTTTCTCTATCATGTGCAAACCTACGACCCCCACCATGGAATTCACAGATGTCAAAGTAGTTGACATGGAGACCTAACATAAACTTTGTCCATAATTTCCTGAGGAAATATAGAGACACCTCCCTATTATTGCAGGGAGGTTTGTCAAAAACCATAAACCACTTATCCATCCAATTCTCTAAAAATGGTTGGTAGGTGCACCATTCCATACAAATGTTTCTCTTTGTGACTGGTGGTTGTACTCTGGTTCTAGGATCAATGAACAATGTCATCAACTATTGTTTTGTAATGTTTAAGTCTCTAACTTTGTTTCTATCTAGCCCATTCCTATAATATTCAAACATTATAGCCCTGTAATCAGAAATATACTTAATTAGCCTTGGGCACTTGCAATAGAAGATACAATGGTGTCCAATGAACTGGTTAGTGACAATCGTGAGAGCTCTCTAGTACTTTGTAAGTCTCAAACAATAGTTCTAAGAGACCTCAACCCCTCATTAATTTCCATGTTTATATTTGTCAGTTGTGGGTTAGAGTTTGGTGTGCCTCCTGTGGTGGTGTTAGGTTTTGGTTTTCCCTAGGCTTCATGTTGATTAAGTTTTGCTACTATATAGTAATGAAAAAAATAATTTAGGTTCATTTTTTGAAGATTTAAACAAATTAGGAAATTGAAATAATTGAAATTCCATGCAAATACATACTTAGAATCAATTGAAGACCATGTCAGCAAAGTGTGTAAACTAGGTCAACAAAATCGGTACAACATTTTTCTCAGTCTATTTTAATAACTTGTGGCACGGTCAGTCTATTATTGAAATAGATCGACCGTGGCCCCTTTTGGGGGTTATAAACAGATGATTGTGGACGTGTTCCTAGAGCATGTGCGCATTCCTGCCAAGGGACTATCTTGGCCTCCTCATTGGCGATTCGAGGATTGTCGAGCATGTAACATCAGGAATGCGCACACGCTCATGTGTGAACGCATTCATGCTCACCCCATTGTCACTTTTTTGTCCACCAACTTCTTGCGGACACCCATAATCTATCTTTAGGTAAAAGCGTATTTATTTAATGTGTATTCATTAGTATGCATTTGTAATTATGTAATCCAATGGTCACAAAATGTTCTAAACATAAAGTGATCCAACTTTTCATGTTTTTCTCAACACTCACAACTATACTGACCCGTGGATTAATACCAAATTAGTCCATGATCTCTATTTAAAGTTCATGGATGGTCATTTGTTGAAGATCGATTGTGAGAAACTCTTATGTACTAACAACAATATATTGCCTCAAGTGGCCGCATTGGTTAAGATCGTGGATTATTTCTCTCTTTGAGGGTTTTTACCACTTAAAAACACCGATGCACTGATCTTTGATTTAGTTGTGTGAGTGGTTTCTTAAGGTGTTCGTCATGTGTGGAAATACCATGTTTTGTCGAACATTGATGAGTTGAGTTAAATGGTGAATTTTTGAAGTAGAGTTGATTATGAAGCAAATGTTTATGTTTATTGTGATTTGAATATGTCATTTATGATTGATTGTCACCATCATGGAAAACTACTATGTGGAAATTTGTGAAATTCTAGTCCTATTTGAGGAGGGATCTACAATGTGAATTTTGTTGTCTAAAGAAATTATTAAATAGACTTAACATTTAGATAATGGAATTCTAACTCATATTGATCAATATAAAATCCAAATTCTGTCATAGTGAATCAAGAGGAAGGGTTTTTATTTTGTAAATGGTCTTAATTTATATACTTTGATTTGCATTGAACTGCATTCGTTAAACTTTTGGGCCAACAAACCCCTCTTTTAATGTTTATAATGTAAGTACATTACATCATCCATAGTGCCATTAGCCATGAGATGAGTCATGTATAAGAAATGTTGTCTATACAAGAAAAACGTAGGCTTGAGATTAACATTTTATAACAAAAATTTGCTTTGTATCCCAAGCAATGGTTATAGGTTTAAAGTGGGGATTTAAAACCTAACCATTGATATTATGGTTCATAGGCCATACCTGAGCCCTCAAACCATGACATGTGCCTTGCAAAAAGAGTATTTGGCCAACAAGAGGAATATAAGACCAATTTCAATGATTAGACATTATAGAAATATGTTATGTGTCCCAAATCATCGCTTGGGACACCAAACAAGATATTCAAGCCCTAACCATTGCTTTTAGAACTCATAAGGCATACAAAAAGGCCTTGAACTACGACACATCCCTTCCACAAAGAATCTTTGCCCTACAAGAAGAATATGGACCCAATTTCAACAATTCAAAGATAAGCCTTGTGAC
>ML841007.1:0-26901 GCA_009831015.1 Picea engelmannii
TTATCCTAAGTTCCTTTAGGGAGAGGAACAAGTTCCAAGTGGAGAGGAACGTGCTTCATGAGTGCCATGTGTCAGCCCAGGCACATGCAAATATGAGTGGGAATTCTTACTGGTTTTGGAATCTTTTGCCATTTTTGCACCAGTGCACCCAGAAAGCACGGGGTAACCCTTGAACTCCATTGTTGAATTCCAACCACATGAATCTCAGAAACTAGCCTGAATTGATACCCTTGTTGCACCTGTACCCTGCAGGTTGCATGCGTATTGTTTTGTCATTATCGTTCCCATGTCCAGTTTTTGTTGTTTCCATCACCATGCTCGTGTGTTGAGGAGCGGGAGTGAAGAAGTGGGTTTTCAGGCCCATGGATAGAAGAGGCAAGTTTTCGGGCCTATGAAAAACTCTCCCCATGTGACAGAGTGTGGATAGAAGAAGCAGGTTGCCAGGCCTGTAAGCAACTCTCTCCAGGTGAGAGAGTGTACCGAGGAAGTGAGTTCTTCTGGAAGGAGTCTAGTAGGAACTACAGAGCTCTGAGAATTCCTGATCCAGCATGTTGTTGAAGCCCAAGAAAGGGAGGTGTAGCAGTCGATGGACTGTGGGACAGTGAAGGTGTATACTCTTGGGGTGGAACAGGCATGTGGGGAAGGAGATTTTGTGAGTTGTGGGCGTAAGTGGCTCCTTGGAGGAAATCCTTCTTGTTGTACTGTGCAACTTCCTGTTGTCCCTGTTTAGCCTAGGAATCCCTTGCCAGGTGGAGTTTAGTCCCAGCTCAGGGGTGACCCACTGCTGAGAGTGATGAGTAGCATGGTCTAAGGCTGGGAGGTTCATGGAAGGTCTGCACACAGTTGGTGTACTTCAATTAAGAGATAAGTATATTTTATGTGATTAATGGTTAAATGATGTATTTAAGTGCATGTTTGTGATTCTTATAATTGTTAAAATAATGTAACTGCAAAGTGTATTCTTATTATTATTTGATATATTATTCATTGGATCAATCCCCATTGTGGATTGATCGTGTCAGTTATTATAAAGGACCAAATCCACCTTTGCGGATTGGTCAAAAGATAATTGTAATAGGCAGAATAAGAAGTCGACCCCATAAGATATTAAAGAGGCCCTAAAATATAATAAAGGTGGTTATAACCACCCAGTTGGAAAAGTCGGCCCTGCCAGTGAAGAGACACTTCACACGTGCCAGTCTTGTATAAATAAAGAGTCTAGCGCCTCACTTAGACACACAACTCACTTGCTCATTGAGAGACAAGTTTCGGATCTGCGGTTAGAGAAGAAGGAGAGAGACTAGTGCATCTTTGGGAGAGGATCTTCTATATTAGTTTGAGTTATCTCTTGGCATTGTATTGGCTATCTATAATAAGGAAGTTTTGTTGGGTTTTCTTTCCTTAGAGGGTTTCCCAGGATAAACGTTGTGTCTCTTGTGATTGTGTATTTCTTAGTGATCTTGTATTATTCTATTGTTATCTATTGAATGCAAAGAGCTATAATAATGGCTTAAACATTAACATGGTATTAGAGCCAAGCTGAAGAGAGCATATTTCACAAGAGTGAAAAACGTCACCGTTGTCGTACATGCAAATTAGGGCTCTTTGATGGTGAAGCTTTTCAGCCCTAAAACCACCTAGAAAAGTGTGCCCTCCCACAAGGATTACTTTGGCACTCTCAGCGCACCTTTTCAATGGTTGGATCTCCTGGAAAGTGAAACCCTAGTTTCACAAAGTACCAAAAGTACTAGAAAACCAGTGTACTAGAAGTACCAAAAGTACCAGAAAACCAGAAGCACCAGTCCAAAAATCCGCAGATCAAGTTTGGAGGAGAAAAAGTTGGATTTTCTTAGATTCAAACACAACGGGATACTTGCATCAGCCAAGCACACCTCCTGATAAGTTTAGATTTTGATTTTGAGCACTTTCATTTTTCGGTCCTTTTCCTAGCTCCAGGTAAAAGATGTCTACAAGCGTTAAGCTTGTTGATAAGCTAGGAGTGGAAAAATTACGTGCCTGGAAGTATAGGATTGGCCTCATTCTTGAAGAGAATGACCTAGAAATATTCGTCAAAGAAGAAGTACCGGAACCCGTTGATGCTACAGAAAAGGAAAAACATCAAAAGGACACAATCAGGGCCAAAAGAATCATTGCAGATTCAATCAAAGACCACCTGATTCCTTATGTGTCATCTAAGAAGACTCTGAAAGAAATGTTTGATGCATTGACCAGACTGTATGAAGGAAAGAACATAAACTGGAAGATGAATATAATAACTCAACTGAAGAATACAAGGATGCAGAAAGGAGAAACGATTCAGGAATATTTCTCTAGAATCTCAGAATTCAAAGAAAAGTTAGAAGCGATTGGAGATACCATAGACGAAGATGAACTCATAATGATGACCCTAAATGGTCTCACAAGACCTTGGGATGCATTCATCCAAGCGATATGTGCCAGAACGGAGAAACTGAAGTTTGATAGTCTATGGGAAGAATGCATCCAAGAAGAAACAAGAGTAGAGAATCGTGAAGCGTTACTACCAAGAGATGATGATCAAGCCCTAGCTACTCAAACCAAAGGAGGAAGGAAGAAACCCTACTTCCAAAAGGAGACTCATAAAGAGCCTCAACAGTCAAACAAATTCAATCATAAAGAATCCCATCCAAGGATATTTCAGAAGAAAGGACAACGAAAGGAAAGAGACTACTCATTTGTACAATGTTATCATTGTCACAAGATGGGACATATTGCGAAGTTTTGTCCAGCTAGACAAGAAGAATACAAGATAAAACATAAGAGGCACCATGCCCATGTAGTGTAAGATGAAGAGCCACCCGCAAAGATGATAAGAGAGCAGACCAAAGACCATTTCTTAATCTTTGCCCTCTCAAGATCTATAACACCTGGAGAGGACACTTGGCTCATTGATAGTGGTGCATCCAAGCACATGACGGGACAAAGAAACATTCTCTCTTGTATCTCAGAAAAGAAGTTTTCTCAGAAAGTGACACTTGGAGATGATTACCAATATTCCATCAAGGGAGTGGGAGAATCAAACCACAAATTGAATTCAGGGAATTCATTAAAGATGAAGGATCTACTATATGTATCAGGTTTGACTAAGAACCTACTCTCCATTTTAGCTTTAGAAAAGAAAGGCTTCAAAGTTGCCTTTATAGATGGAGAAGTTCTCATGTGGGCTAAAGGAGAAACCTTAAATGAAGCAATCATCATTGGAAGTGATGAAAATGGCTTGTATAAACTAAAGGGTCACTCAGAGGTTGCCATGACCCACACCATTGAAAACTCATGTGAACTTTGGCATAGAATATTAGCTCACATCAACTACACAGCCCTACCATACATATGCAAAGCGGTCATAGGTTTACCGGAACTCAAAGGTGACCATGAAGGCGTATGCAATGGATGTGCACAAGGGAAGAACATCAAGAACCCGTTTCCGAAGAGAGACATCAAAGCAGAAGGAGTCCTAGAGCTCATTCATTCAGATGTATGTGGCCCAATGCCATCATCCTCCATTAGTGGGTATGTATATTATGTATCTTTATTGATGATTATTCTCGTAAGACCTGGATATACTTTTTGAAATATAAAGATGAAGTGTTCAGTAAGTTTAAGGAATTCAAAGCCTTGATAGAGAATCTTTCTGAAAGAAAGATTAAAATACTCAGGTCAGATAATGGAGGAGAATATACATCAAAAGAGTTTGTGAACTTCTGCAAAGATGTTGGGATCAAGAGGGAACTCACCACTTCCTATAATCCCCAACAAAATGGTGTAGTTGAACGAAAGAACTGAACGATAATGCAAGCTGTGAAGACTATGATCCATGATCAAGATCTTCCTATGTGCTTATGGGCAGAAGCAGCAATGGCAGCTGTATATGTGCAGAACTAATTATCCCATAGTGCACTTGGGCTCAAGACTCCGAAAGATATGTTCACCGGAAAGAATCCAGAGGTAAGACATCTCAAAATATTTGGTTGCCTGGTATTTATTCATATACCGAAAGAGAAGAGAAACAAGTCAGAACCTTCAGGAAAGAAGGGAATATTTGTGGGATACTGTGAGGTCTCCAAGGCCTTCAGAATCTATATACCAGGTCATCGTCACATTGAGATAAACAGGGATGTGACTTTTGATGAAGATGCAGTGCTTAATAAATCAAGAAGATGTTAGCTTGAAGAAGTATATGAAGAGGAACTCATAACCCCCAGGACTGTTGAACCAGTGAGGGAGGTTCCTAGAGCTGTTGAACCAGTGAGGGAAGTCGTAACTTCCCCTCATGAGGAATTACTAGAAGATCATGACATGATAGAAGTTCAAGAACCTCCTCAGATGAAGATCCTCCATAAAAGGAAGCTAGCTTGGGCTAGAGAGCTTATTCAAGATGGAGAGAAGTATGGTGTTCCCCAAGGAACTACGAGACAGGTGAAAAGACCAAAGCCATTCTTCAGTTATACAGCTTTGATGTGTGATATTCTAAAAGAGGATCCTACCTTCTTTGAAGAAGCCATTTAGAGGAAAGAATGGGAAGATGCCATGACAAAGGAATACCAATCCATAATGAAGAACGAAGTATGGGAAATAGTTCCCAGACCGAAGAGTAAAGATGTGGTATCCTCCAGGTGGCTCTTCAAAATAAAGCATGATGTTGATGGAAGTATTGAGAAGTATAAAGCAAGATTTTTCGCTCGTGGCTTTTCCCAGAAAGAAGGCATTGATTATGAAGAGACATTCGCTTTTGTGGCCAAATACACTTCGATCAGAACCATCATAGCTCTTGCAGCTAAGATGAAGTGGAATTTGCTCCAGATGGACATGAAGACAACTTTCCTAAACGGTCTCATCGAAGAGGAAGTGTATATAGAGCAACCTCAAGGATTTGAGATTGAAGACAGGAAGTCTCATGTCTGCAGATTGAAGAAAGCCTTATACGGATTGAAGCAAGCTCCTAGAGCTTGGTATGGCCGTATAGAAAGTTTCTTGACGAGCTTAAGCTTTACCAAGAGTAAAGAAGTCTCTAACGTCTACTTCAAGGTCATGAACGATGAGCCAATAATATTACTGCTATATGTGGATGACTTATTCTTAACTGGAGAAGAAAATATCATCACAGAATGTAAGAAGAGACTTGCCTCGGAATTTGAAATGAAGGACCTTGGCCTAATGCATTATTGATTAGGTCTTGAGGTATGGCAGAGTCCTGAGAGGATCTTCCTTAACCAAGGGAAGTATATAGTCAAAATCCTGAAGAGATTGGACATGTTGGAGTGCAATTCCATGAATACACCCATGGAAGCGAAGCTGAAGCTATTGGTCGACACTTCGTCAGAGTTGATTGATGCCACATTGTATAGACAAATTATTGGATCCCTGATGTACCTGACAAACACCAGACCAGACATTTGTTTTTCCGTGAACACCTTGAGTCAGTTTCCGATAGAACCCAGACATGTTCACCTAGTGGTTGCAAAACATGTGATGAGGTACCTTAAAGGTACAATAGATTGTGGTCTCAGCTATGATGGAGATCATAATTTCACATTGAGTGGATATACTGATGCAGATTGGGAAGGAAGTGTTTCTGACAGGAAAAGCACTTCAGGATGTTGTTTCAATTTGGGATCAGCTATGATCTCATGGCAGAGTAGGAAGCAATCCATCATTTCTCTTAGCACAACGTAAGCAGAATACATTGTTGCATGTTCTGCCAACTGCGAAGCTATATGGCTTCGAAAGTTGTTGACCGGTCTATTTGACCTAGAGATGGAAGCAACCACGATCCTATGTGACAACCAGAGCTGCATAAAGATGACAGAGAATCTTGTATTCCATGACAAGTCGAAGCACATAGAGATCTGATATCATTACATCTGTGACATGGTGCAGAGAGGAGCCTTAAAGCTCCAGTACATTAGCATGGATGAACAGGTTGTTGATTTGTTGACCAAGCCTCTATCTCATGTAAAGTTTGTGCACTTTCGAGATGAGCTTGGTATAGTCTGAAAGGACCTTCCTCGAAAGGGGGAGTAGTTGTTGTGATGAGACATCTCTTGCTTTCGACCGAATGGTTGTGACGTAAAGCAGGATGATGTGATATGACTAGCACTAAGCTTTCGGTTGGATAGTTGTGACGTAAAGCCAGTCTAGTATCCTGCTTCCGACCTGTTGGTTGTGACATAAAGCAGGATGAGTACCTTGCTTCTGACCCGATGGTTGTGACATAAAGCAAGATGATGTGATATGACTAGCACTGAGCTTCTGGCTGGATAGTTGTGATGTAAAGCCATGCTAGTATCCTGCTTTCGACCTATTGGTTGTGACGTAAAGCAGGACGAGTACCTTGCTTCTGACCTGATGGTTGTGATGTAAAGCAAGATGATATGATGTGACGAGTATTGTTCTTCTGGATGGATAGTTGTGACGTACAACCAATCTAGTATTCTGCTTCTGACATGTTGGTTGTGACGTAAAGCAGGACGAGTACCTTGCTTCCGACCTGATGGTTGTAACGTAAAGCAAGATGATGAGATGAGACTAGCACTGATCTTCCGGCTGGATAGTTGTGACGTAAAGCCAGTCTATTATCCTACTTCTGACTTGATGGTTGTGACGTAAAGTAGGACTAGCATCTTGCTTCCATCTTAACAGTTGTGACGTAAAGCAAGACGATGAGATGAGACTAGAGTTGTGCTTCCAGCTGGATAGCTGTGACATAAAGCCAGTCTAGTATTATTATGATGAGACAGCCTTGTGATGTGATGATGATGATGATGTATCAGTTTTACACTAATACATATTGATGCAAATGATGATTGCATTCCTTTGAGAATGACGATGTTGCCGATGAAGAAAACTTCTGCTGATTTATAGATACGCCAGTCAGTGTTCCAAGATGATATTGATGATGTTGTCCTCTCACCCACTTGATGTTGTTGATGATAAAGGCCTCTCTCTCTCGCATGATGCTGCTGAAGAATACCCTTCTTGTTAAGGGGGAGTGTTAAATAATGTAACTGCAAAGTGTCTTCTTATTATTATTTGATATATTATTCATTGGATCAATCCCATTGTGGATTGATCATATTGGTTATTATAAAGGACCAAATCCCCTTTTGTGGATTGGTAAAAAGATAATTGTAATAGGCAGAATAAGAAGTTGGCCCCAGAAGATATTAAAGAGGCCCCAAAATATAATAAAGGTGGTTATAACCACCCAGTTGGAGAAGTCGGCCCTGCCAGTGAAGAGACACTTCACATGTGCCAGACTTGTATAAATAAAGAGGCTAGCGCCTCACTTAGACACACAACTCACTTGCTCATTGAGAGACAAGTTTCAGATCTGCAGTTAGAGAAGAAGGAGAGAGAGTGGCCCATCTTTGGGAGAGGATGTTCTGTATTAGTTTGAGTTATCTCTTGGCATTGTATTGGCTATCTATAATAAGGAAGTTTTGTTGGGTTTTCTTCCCCTAGAGGGTTTCCCAGGATAAATGCTATGTCTCTTATGGTTGTGTATTTCTCAGTGATCTTGTATTATGCTATTGTTATCTATTGAATGCAAAGAACTATAATAATAGCTTAAACATTAATAGTAATAATATCAAGTGTTTCGTTGCATGTATGTTTCCATATTATCTCTTTCATTTCCTGTTAAGTTTATATGTGAATATTTATGCAAAAGATCTCTATCTGAGGGAGCATACCCTGGCGTACTGGTGGTTGGGTTAGGGACATTACAAATTGGTATCAGAGAAAAAATATGTTTACTCTGTGACGATGCCCAGCCTGTTGGTGGTTGGGAACATTAAAAAATGGTATCAGATTCCATGGTTTCAACATTGAGCCTAGATGGGCCATGTAAGTGGTTAATGAAACAAAGGTTTCAGAGTGAATTGTTGTCAAAACAAACAAAATATGAGTTAAGAGTGTCCCTAGGTGCCAAGAGAATACTGTGGTCGTGTTATGAAGCTCAGGAGGTATAACAGTTTATGGATTGGCAACAGAGAAGGAAGCTGCAACAACCATTGTGTTGGGCCACAAGGTTGGAATTGGGGCGTAATATCTGTGCGAAGGGAAAAGCCAAATTTTCTAACCGTCAGATTTGGAAAAAGGTGCATGAGAGTCAACCTCCAAGTCCTTCGAACTTCACGACTTCAGATAAGTTTATGTGTTATAGAGAAAAAGGGGTCGAAGCCCGAAGTTCCGAAGTCCCGGAAGGGATCTACACTGTAGATCCGGGGAAATTTTTTTACCGTTGGATTTGACCAAGGATAGATCGGAGTCGTTAGATCAAGCCAAGAGCACAAGGTAAGGCACAATGGTGAAAAAAAGATCTCAGCTGTCATATCTGCGCATGGGTTGTTGTGAGCCATAGATCTCACACCCATTCGAAAATTCGGTATTCGGGAGAAACAAAGTGTGCTAAGGTGAAAACTCTCGAAGTCCCAAAGTACGGAGTTAATCCATATCGTTCATCAAAAGAAACATGTGTCAGTAGATTGGATTGTTTGGGAACTTGGCATTTGGGAGAAACATGGTTTGATAGAGTGAAAACTCTCGAAGTCTTGAAGTTCGGAGTTAATCCAGACCATTCGTTAAAAGAAACATGTGTCGACAGATTGGCTTGTTTGGGAATTTGGCATTCAGGAGAAACAAGGTGTGATAGAGTGAAAACGCTCGAAGTCCAAAGTTCATCTAGACCGTTCATAAAAGGAGACACATGTCAAAATATCAACTTAATCGAAGTTCAGCGTTCGGGAGAATTGGAGTGTGCAAGTGTAAAATCTTCTGAAGCTCAAAGACTCAAAGGGACGTGGACTGTTGATGTCACCAGGGATAACATGGACACATGGGATGTGTGCCACGTGTCAGTGAGTTAAGAACCTTTGGAAGATAGAAATTCCAATTAGAACGTGACACGCGTCACCCATCATGTTGGGCCACGTGTCCACTTCTAGTATTTCACCACGTGGCACTCCTCTCGAGCATGGGTAGTGTGGCCCCTAATGAATACATAAATTAGTTAAAACCTTGGTGAAGAATTTAATTAGATCAGGCCCACGATAACTTGACCCAGTAGATGCATGGCGCTAGATCGTGAAGTCTGGAGACTTACTACTTCAGAGGAAAGGTGTTACAATTAGCATTGAGTAGAGAACTTTTGAAGGCCCGAAGGTCGGAGTGAATCTCAACCGTTGGCCACAGGGGACACGTGGCATCAAATCCCAAGGTTTGGAGACTTGGCACTCTGAAAGAAACGGTTCATGATTGAGTGGGAGGAAGAAATCCGCCAAATTCCCGTAGCGTCGAAGTAGCATGACATGATGACGTCACCAGGGTGACGTTGAAGTATTCGGAGATTCGCGGTTTGGGAGTTTTTGGGTGTGTAGATGTGAAATCCTCAAAAGTCTCGGAACCCAGGAAGTCCCGAAGCAATGGATGTGATGTGGAATGATGACATCACCTAGGTGATGTGGATCTCCCCTAGGCATGCCAGGTGTCATATGACTTTGTACTTAGCAACAGTTGCAGCAGTCCGAAGACTTGGCACTCCGGAAGGATTGAGAGTATGGACAGTCTGGAACTCCTGAAGCCCGGAGTTCCGTAGTAAATATCAGTCGTTGGATGCTGGAAAGCCTAGGACCATTGATCCACCCCACTTTGCAAGTTCACCAATGCAACACTCTGGGAGATTTTTTGCGATGTGCTTTGGAAACCGCCAAATCCCAGATTTCCGGAGCTCCTATCCATTGTAGACCTGAACAAGGAATGTGGACTGTAGATCCACCGTCCTTCGCGAGCTCACCAGTTCAATGTTCTGTGATGTTTGTGATGTGAGAAAAGGGAAACCTCTGAAGCTTCGGATCCCCGAAGTTCTAAGGCTCCAGATAAGCGCCCAACTATTAGCACTTGGTCACAGCCATGGTCACATGTGAATTAAGGGCTGAAGAAAAATGGGATAGCGTCCGAAATTGAATTGTAGAACAGAAGATGGCTCGGAGATAGAGCCATGGGGATTCTTGATTGACCAAAGACCCGCAGAAAATGGAGTTTGTTATTCTTTTGTTGAATCATATTGTTTAAGTTATTATGGAAAATCATTAAGTCTAATAGCCTGACAAAATTTGATTGACTGCACATTTTGCAAAGTTGACAATTGTCAAAACCGAACCAAATTGTTACATAGCATAGATAAATGGAGGAGGCACGGGACGCTTATAGTCCGGAGGATGAAGTTAGAGGAATGGATGTCCATTTGGGAGTTGAAGGAACAAACTCCAATGGGCACGGAGAAGAAATAGATAAAGACGTGAGCATGATGAAAATCATTAAAAATTTGCAAAAAGATGTCCAAATTCACCAGGCACATAACGAAAGGCTTAAGAAATCCAAGTGGCAATAGGAAGACTTCAATATGAAGTTAATGCGGAGCCTAGAAAGAATTGAAAATAATTTGGATAAGGAAAGTGGATCCAGCAAATTAGGGAGCCACAAGTCGCCCGATGAGGAAAGAAGAGAAAGAAGTGGTAACAGACATCACCGACACTCCCAAAGGCATTCCAAAAGGAGGCCACCAGTAGTTCAAGTCCATCTCCTACCAGGAAGCATAGGATATCTAAAGTGGATGAACTGAAGGGTGAAATGAATAAGATCAAACCTCCTACTTTTGATGGAGAGCACCAGAAAGATGAAGAGGTTGAGACATGGCTACTTAGCATGAGGAAATATTTCCAATTGTATAATTATTCCTCTCATGCAAAAGGAAGGATTGCAAACTATCAGCTGAAAGGAAAGGCATCCATGTGGTGGGATAAGCTTGTGCAAGTGTAGCACATTAGAGAGAAGGATGTCACATGGAAGGAATTCAAGAAACATTTTGAAAATAAGTACTTAATCAAGAGATACTATTACAAGAAGATGAAAGAGTTATTTGAACTTAAATTAGGCAGCATGACTATAGATGAATATGAAAGGAGATTTCTAGAGATGTTGAAGTATGTCCCTTTCATTAAGGATGAGACAGTCAAGATCCAGAGATATATGAGTGGGATGCCATCTTTTATCAGTGACAAAATCCAGTATGATGATCCTAAAACTATGGAAGAAACCATAAGGAAGGAAAAAATTGTGTATGATCAGCATAGGGGAAAGCTTATTGTCCAAAGAGCTTGGGAAGACAAGAGGAACTTTAAGAAGGAGCAGAGGTAGAAGGGGAGAAAGCCAGCATTTTTCAGAAATAGTCCTCAAGGACAGCTAGTTTTGAGGGAGCCAAGGATGGTTGAAGTAGGTGGGCAAAGGCCAAGGCAGACACGTATGCAATGTTGGGGCTATAATGGAGATCATAAGTATAGAGATTTCCCTCACAGAAAGGACAAGGTGAGAGATGTTCACAATGTTCAACAAGCAGAAATAGTGGAGGACATGGGCATAAGAGTACCAAGGATCTATGCAGCCCTGGAAAACAAGCAAGTTGAGTTTCAATCACACATGATTTAAGTCGAAGGTATGATCAATAACTATGTCTTTACTATTTTAATTGATTCGGGGGCTATTCATAGCTATATAGATCCTAAGGTAGTGGAAAGATTTCAATTACCAAGAAGCAAGCATTGGAATTATTGGTTGGTGCAGCTGGCTACAAGAGCCAAGAGAAAGGTTGTTGAGTTGGTTAAATCATGTCCAGTGGGCATGAATGGATTGAGTACCAAGGCAGATTTGAACATCTTGCCTTTGGGATCATATGATTTCCTAATTGTTATGGATTGGTTGGACCAACACCATGCAATATTAGATTGTCATAACAAGGCATTCACTTGCTTGGATGAGGAAGGAAATTAGAGAGCAGTCCAAGGAATTCCCAGGGCAGTTATTGTCCGTGAAATCTCAACAATGCAACTAAAGAAGTGTTATAGGAAGGGCTGTCAAATATTTGCAGCCCATATGGATGAAGCACCTAAGGATAAGGTGCCAAAATTGGAGGATCATGCAGTCCTAAAATATTTTGAAGATGTGTTCAAGGAGATACCAGGGCCACCTTGAAAGAGAGATGTTGATTTCTCTATAAATTTGATGCCTGGGGCAGCTCCAGTATCAAAGACTCCCTACCGGATGAGCACACCGGAATTGAAAGAACTACAAATGCAGCTTGAAGAACTTTTAAAGAAGGGATACATACGCCCAAGTGTGTCACCTTGGGGTGCCCCAGTGTTATTTTTGAAGAAGAGAGATGGGACCCTGAGATTGTGCATTGACTTCAGAGAGTTAAATAAAGTAACTATAAAGAACAAGTATCCTCTACCAAGGATCGATGATCTCTTCGATCAGTTGAAGGATGCAAAGATATCTTCAAAGATAGATCTCAGATCAGGATACCATCAGGTAAGGATTAAATATGAAGACATCAACAAGACCACCTTCAGGACAAGGTATGGTCATTATGAGTTCACAGTGGTGCCATTTGGGTTATCAAATGCACTAGTTGTTGTCATGTGCTTAATGAATGGTATTTTTCGAGAATGTTTAGACAAGTTTGTCATTGTATTTTTGGACAACATCCTTGTATATTCCAAGACATAGGAAGAGCATGAGCACCACTTAAGGATGGTGTTACAGGTGCTAAGAGAGCACCAAATGTTTGCTAAGTTGAGCAAGTGCTCATTTTTCCAAAATCAAATCCACTATTTGGGACATATAATATCTGAAGAGGGAATAGCAGTAGAACCTGAAAATATTGAAGTCGTTAAAGGGTGGGTAGCACCTAAGAATGTGATAGAAGTCATATCCTTCATGGGTCTAGCTGGCTACTACAGGAGATTCATTGCAGGATTTTCAAGGTTTGCTCACCCAACCACTTCCTTGTAAAGAAAAGGGGTAAAGTTTCAATGGACAGAAGAATGTGAAAAGAGCTTCCAGCGATTGAAGTAGTTGTTAACCAGTGCTCCAATTCTGAAGATTGCATATCCGGATGAAGAATTCATGGTTTGCACATACACATGCAAACAAGGATTGGGTGGAGTCCTCAGCCAGAATGGGTTTGTGATATGTTTTGAATCCAGGAAATTGAAAGAGCATGAAATGCTCTACGCCACTCATGATTTGGAGTTGGCATCCATAGTACATGCTTTAAATAAATGGAGACACTATCTCATGGGAAAGAGGTTTGAGATGAGAATAGACCATAATGGTCTAAAATATTTGTTTGATCAACCTACTTTAAATTCTAGTCAGAGCAGATGGTTGGAATTCCTCTGTGAATATGACTTTGATATCAAACACATCAAAGGAAAGGAGAACAAAGTGGTTGATGCACTCAGTAGGAGAGTGCATGAACTACATGCTACAACAATCAGCATGTATCAAATCAATCTTAGAGACGGAATTTTGGAGGCTACAAAAGCAGATACGCAATACATGGAAATGGTAACAAAGTTACAACAAGGTAAGATGCTATAGAAAATAGAAGATCATAGATTGGAATTTGATGGAATACTCTTGTACAGGAACATAATTTATGTACCCAGTTCTCACGAATTGAGGAGTATGATCTTGAAAAAGATGCATAATGTGCCTTATGTTGGGCACCCTAGATATCAGAAAATAGTGGTAGCAGTCAAGAGCCATTACTACTGACTAGGTGTGAAGACAGAAATTACATAATACATCACCAAATGTATGGAGTGTCAAAGGGTCAAAGGTGGCCATAGACACCCAACTGGGTTTCTACATCCATTACCTATCCCTGGGTGGAAGTGGGAAGTGGTGAAAATGGATTTCATCACAGGATTACCCAGAACAAACAAGCAACATTATTCCATCCTGGTGGTGGTGGATAAGCTTACGAAGGCTGCCCATTTTATTCCCTTGAAGACTACTCACATGGCATCTAATGTTGTTGATATTTATATGATGGAAATAGAACGATTGCACGGTATTCCCAAGACAATTGTGTCTGACAGAGACCCAAAATTTACCTCAAAGTTTTGGATAGGATTATTTAAGGGGTTCAGAACAAACCTGAACTTCAGCACAACTTATCAACCTGAGTCTGATGGACAAACGGAAAGAGTAAATTGAGTGATAGAAGATATGTTAAGAATGTCTGTGATGGACAAACCATCCATATGGGAATACTACCTACACTTGTTAGAGTTTGCTTACAACAATGGGTACCAAGCATCACTGAAGATGAGCCCATTTGAGGCATTTTATGGCAGAAACTGCAACACACCAATAAGCTGGGACAACCCAACTGATAGAGAAACAATTGGGCCAGAGTTGCTCAGGGAAATGGAAGAGCAATTGTTAAAGATTAAGCAGAATTTGAAGGCTACCCAAGACAAGCATAAAAGCTATCCTGACAAAGGCATAACCCACAGGGATTTTAAAGTGGGTGATCATGTTTTCTTGAAGGTGGAAGCCAATAGAAGTTCCCTGAAGCGGGGAAACTCTTCCAAGTTGGCAGCCAGATATTGTGGACCGCTTGAAATTCTAGAAAGGATTTGACCAGTAGCTTATATGCTTGCATTTCCTGCATGCATGACTATTCATAACGCATTTCATGTCTCATTGCTCAATAAATATATACATGATGTTAATCATGTGATTGATTGGAATGTGATTCAGGTGAAGCAAGAAGGTGCTTTACAAGTGCATCCAATGTGCATACTAGACCAGAAAAGAAAGCAGCTCTAGAATCAAGCCATAAGGCTTGTAAAGGTCCAGTGGACCTGGTACGGTCCCGAGGATGCAACATGGGAGAACGAAGATGCTATGCAGGAAAAATACCCGCATCTTTTTTAAGATTTTGAAAATCTTGTTGATGTTGTGTAAATGAGTTGCACTGAGGACAGTGCAAAAATAAGGGGAGGGGATTTTAATATCCTAAGGTCGAGCCTCGGTTGTAATTATGAATTGTAACATGTTTTGTAGGCTGGTGAGCCAAGTGTTATAAGCTAGGAGGCTTATGTGCTTATTAGGTCGGAGAGCCTAGTTGTTAAATGCCATGAGCCTATTTTGTACATGTAAGTATTCATTATTATTAATATAACAACATCGTTGTGTGTAGACTGACCACAAAGAAAGACTATGGGGGACTAAACTCCACTAGGCTGAGTAAGGGAATGGGGCTGAGAGGCTGGATAGAGGGGCTAAGCGTAAGAGCTTAAGTCCAATAGAATAATATATTATTATTCTAAATGTTGTAAATAGGATATTAATTTATCCTAAGTTCCTTTGGGGAGAGGAACAAGTTCCAAGTGGAGAGGAACGTGCTTCATGAGCGCCATGTGTCAACCCAGGCACATGTAAATATAAGTGGGAATTCTTATTGGTTTTCGAATCTTTTTCCATTTTTGCACCAACGCACCCAAAAAGCACGGGGTAACCCTTGAACGCCATTGGTGAACTCCAACCACATGAACCTCTGCAACAAGCCCGAATTGATACCCTTGTTGCACATTGTTGCGCCTCTTTCATCACCTTAGTGATCAAAATAGAGGTGCTTGCAAGCTTAGTTGGGTTTGCTAAGCAGGACAATTGCAAGGAAAAGGGTTAGAAAAAGAAATATAAAAGAACAACTAAGAAATAAACTAAGAAATAAAACAACAACTAAATTTATAAACATAGGGACACAAGAACAAAAGAAACAATGAGACCCATGTCACCAATGATAAGGTTGATATTAGTGAAAGAAAACACCGAGAAGCAAGGGTACTATGAGTCCCTTCTTCCTCCAAGGGAGGGATCTTGGACCCCCACAAGTAAGCTCTTCTTACAACTTTGAAAAAGAAAATGAAAATGGTGAAAGAATTCTTTGCTAATCCACTCAAGGGGTGAGATGGATTGCCCAATGCAATGATGCAAGTATACTCTTGGCAAGGATAAAAGAGTCCTCAAGAGAATAATGGTAGCATAACTTTGCTTTGAATTCCTTGAAAAATGAAGTGTATCCATGGCCTTTTTATAGCATTTCTTTGGGTTATTGTTCAACTAGTTTGTAGTGTGTAAAGAGGCTAATTAGGGCATTTTTAGGTCTTTGACCAGCCACCCAGTCGAATCCAGTCTAGATTTGAGTGTCAAATCAATTTGGAAGCTGAACCAGAAGTGGGTGGGAGGCCAACCACTCTCATAAATGCACCATTTCTCAGGTGCATGGATTTTTGCGACAACAGTCGCGCATGTGCGCGAATCTTGCGTTTCTCTTCGCGCATGCCCAGTGTCGTTATAACGCCCTTCAATTTTTTCATTATTTGTATAGTTTTTGACCCTTTATTAATGATTTTGTATTAATTCAGGTCCATGGATGACTTCATAACTGTTTGATGATGCTGAATTCTTGTAACCATTTGCGAACAAAATTTTAGTGATAACAGATGCCCCCTGATGGATGAGGTTAGGAGCATATGTATAGCCGAAATCCATCAATGTTTCTTCTACTTAGAGTGTTGTTGTAAGAGAGAGCAATAGTGGGATTGTCCAAAGCAATCCGTTGGAGGGAAAAAAGGAACCTGTAGAACCCAACCTTCCATGAGGTGTGTGAAAAATAAACTGTGTACAAATGAGGCGGGCATGCCCCATGCTCCTGTCATGTAACTCAAAAAAGAGGAATGAAGTGTTGATGTAGACAACTACAGCGCCCTCGGGGGTGGTTGTGATAAAGGTAGAAGGCAATTATGTGGATGAACATACTCTGAATAGTAGGCAGTGACAGCTGTAAGAAGTATCATGGATTTTGTAGGCATTGATAGCCTAGCCAAGTTCAGAGGTCTTTGGAAAGTATAAGAACTAACTGCAATGGTCGCGAAGTAAGACCCACCGTAACATGAGAAAGTGTTGACGTCGAATGTTATGGGGGCCAATGAAAGTAGGGAGCAATTGCGGTTCTCCCTGTGCCATCTGAGATCTCTCATTGGATAGGTAATGAGAATCAAGATATTGTCGCCCTTCTAGAAAATTGTGCTAAAGTCGACAAAAGGGGGACGCGACTCCCAGAAACAGAGGGCTTTGTGAAATCTACTAGGTGAGGTTAGGAATTTGAGGAGGTACATGGACGAAGTCAAGATGTATGAAGACTCAAGACTGCCCTTGGTTGGGGTATATATGTGAGATAAAAGTGGTCACAACCGTTCAACGAGGTTGAGTGTTAGGGGGACAACAAGACAGGGGATAAGTTGTGCCAGAGGTGGGACAAAGTGAATAAACTTAGAGGGCAGAGGTAAGTGGCATGTGGGGTACTCTGAAGATATGGACAATGTCATCAAGGGTAAGTAGTGCCCCAACCAAGGGTGACATGGGTTGCGTTGGCCAAAAAAAAGGGAAGAAGGTCGCCAAAGGTGACGACAAAAAGGTAATGTAATTGCTGGAAACAAAGGCGTTTGTACAATAAATAAAGAATAATTTTGGGATAAGTGTACAAATACAGAAATGGGTGCCCCAATGTGATATGGTTGGCCCGGGTAGGGCACAATTTGCTCGGAGAACTGGTGGAGGGTGGGGGCCCCATGGGTGTGTTTCTGTATGAGGTAAGTGAAATGAAGGGAAATTTGCAGATGGGCAAACTGATTGTGGATGAAATGGAGAGTTCATGATACTGCGGAGGTGCAGTCCAAAAATAGAACCGTGAAGAGATAATCTGGGAGTCCGTTGGGAAAGCTAGCAAAATGAGGAGAAGGAGTATGTGGCTGATTCGCGACATGATATAAGACTATCAGGACTCCCATCCCTAAAGGGTTGTGAAAAACAACATGAGTGTCAAAGGCGCAAAAGGGTGCTATGAATTGGATAACTCATGTGGGTAAGAGTGCTACTGGGTGACAGTACCGAAGATGCAAAATGGAGGTGTTGGTACTGCAGAGCCGGAAATGGGGATCCTAGAGGCAAATGTCAGAGGGTGTGACTGGAGATGCAAGTGAGATTCAGAGGGAATGACTACATGCCAGTGCTGAGTATATACCTGAAGGGGTTGTGTTGATGTATGATGACCAAGTACTTGCACACATGAAAACCAAATACCCAGTGTGAACAATATCTGGAGAGAATAGAATATATGAGCATGTATTTGATAATTTTGAATTTGTGCGTGCATACCTGGGCAGGGTATGAAAAAATGGTGTCCCAGGGTCTCAGGTTGAAAAGAGGCCCAGGGACTATCATGATGGAGATGACGAGATGTTGATCCTGTGGCTGAAGACGGATCGAGAAATGGACACCGGAAGCTCCCATAATGGTGAGTGGAAGTTTGGCGAAAAGGCTTATATATAGTTGTAGGGCCCACATTGCCACCTCATTTGTACTTGCTGCTATAGTGACTGGACGAGAAGTATTCAAAGGAGATTTGCAAATTCTGGGAGGACAAGGCATCCGATCGAGGACCAGTGAGCTTCAGGTTAGTGGTCTAATCATCCTGCATAGAATTAGGGTTTCCTTTTTGGGGCAGGGGTTGTACAAAGGGCCGTACAGAAGGTTTTATGAGTGTGAGCCCCCACATGCACGGGCGATCCAGGAGTAGGCGCGCACACGTGCACGCTTTCCTACCGGATAGGCACGCATGGGGGCACCTTTAAGGGGGACAAGGGCACGCACTATGTGAGTGCTTGTTGGCTGCACAGTTGCGCATGTGTGCGTGGCTGTGTATTGGACAGGCACGCTTTAAAGCGTACCTGTAAGTTGAGCAGGCACGCACGAGTGCGAGCCTGAAGGATGGAAAAACGTGCCTGAGAGCGCCTGTGTAGTGAACAGGCGTGCATGTGTGTGTGCCTGTGGAGTGGACAGGCGCGCACGTGTGCGTGCCTGTGGGTTAAACAGTCGCGCCTTGGAGGCAAGGTTGAAGGGTTTAAAACTTATCTTTTTAATGTTGTTTATGGTCCATTTGGCTGACATAGGACTGTTGTATGTGGTTGTAGGCGATCATTGTGCACGATGCCGGTTGGTTGGCGAGAGCGGGATTGGTCCCAGTTGAGAGATTTCGTGGCTATTGAGGAGCCGGGGGTACGTGCGACTTTGGCAGCCTATGGGCTGTTGAAGTTCTTTGAGTGCCCGTTGGTACAGGCGCAGGAGTATCTCCTGCAGTTTCTTATCCGGATGTGGAGTCCGGACTTGCATTATTTCGTAGTGTGGGGAGAGCAAATTGCCTTCACTGCGGTGGAGGATGTATACTTTTTTACTGGGCTCCCGTTTCGGGGAACGCCCCTACCGACAGAGCGGGTGTTACCGAGGGATGTGTCGCTAGCGACAGTTGGCCGGAGGTACTGTTTGGGGGTGAAATTTATGTCTGTCACTGTCGTGAGCATTGGGGCGATGGATGCCCTAGCGCATCGCTGCATAACAACAATGATTGTGAGAGTTTATGGGTCTCTGGTGACACAGCGGATCAATGGTGGTTAGTTGTGTGTGATGGAGAGGGTGTTGGTCGGCGAGCACTTCGCCTGGGGGCTTACGCTGCATGCCAAGATGGTAGGGTAGCTGGACCACTGTCGGTCCACGGATACAGGAGAGTTTTCCTTCAGGTCCATCCTAGTGGCCTGGTTTTTGGAGAGGGTGCCTATGTTGCGCCCTCGGATTTTATTGGGTGCGCCTGGGACGCGAGAGCCACGACTAAAGCGGTGGCCGACTGTTTTGCTTCGCCATGGTGGTGGCGAGGGCGGCCACCTCTTTACTCCTGAGGCGGCGCAGGTGTGGCGGTAGATGCCGCAGGTGATCTTGTAGTTCCCCTATGTTGGGGTTGAGTTCCGGGAGGATTCGAACATGGTGTTACCTCCAGGGGAGGTGTTTGACCATCGAGGTATGTTGATGATTTTGACATATATGTTTTTGAGATAGCATGGCATAGGTATATGATATAGATGTTGATACTATCTGTTGTTTGTTTGTATGTGCAGATGTGGCACCTCGCGGGCGTGAGGTGGAGTTGCGAAGAGCGTCGACTCGTCAGATGCCGGAGAGCCGCCGTGGGGAGGGCCACGGGTTGGAGAGAGACGTCGGCATGAGGACGTCGTGGCGAGACCAGCTGATCCTGAGAGAGCAGTGAAGAGACGCCGGTTTGATGACCCTGGTGTCGGGCAATCACATGCTCCTCCGATGGATGCTAGAGTAGATTTTGAGGACATACGTCGCCGCCTGGAGGCGGTGCTACAGGGCGTGCCTGAGGGCATGTGGTCTCGCATCGAGGATGAGGGAATCTTGGAGCAGTGTGTAGGGATTCCGCCACCATGGCGGGCAGTAGTAGCAAGTGATGCTATGACCAGACGACTACCTCCGGGGCAAGAGGGACCAGTAGTGGGTGGGAAACCACTGCCTGAGGGAGGGGCAGGCGGTGGTGCTCTAGAGGCGCCTTGAGTGGTGCTATAATTATGTGTTGTATTTTTGTATATAGGTTGGTGAGCCCATTTTGTACCGAGGTGCTTCACTGGCCTGCGGATACTTGTATTTTTTGTATGTAAACATTTGGATGGCACTGTGGACCATTTTATATATACATGAGTATACATTTTGATATCTATGTGGTGTTTACATTTGTTTTGTTCATGTGTTGATGATGTCCAATCTATATATGTTGTGACAGGTTGTTGATATGTTTATGTATGTGTAGAGGTAGCTTGATGTGATATATGCCAGTCTAACACGATATTAGCTAGGTTATCTGTAATTTGATTCAATTGTCTTGGAATATGTGTAAATGTAATGGAATCAAAATGTCGAGATAAAAGTCTAACCTGTAGGTATTTGCGAAAGAGGCAAGGATCATGTATGCAGTACACATTATTGAGCTGGAGAACGACTAGTTGAGAGTTGAGAAAGATGTTAAGGTGACGAATACGATGATGCTAGGCATCGGCTAGGAGGCCAATGACGATAGTGTATTCGGCTTGGTTGTTGGTCGTTGAACCCAAACATATGTCGCTCGAATGGAACATTTCATGTGAGGGGGTGTAGAGAGCCCAAGCGACCGAAGCGAGATTTTGTGTCCAACAACTGGTGCCATCGGCGTAACCGATGTGGTAGGCCGGTGGAGGAAGCATCTGTCAATAGCACAAATGATAGTTTAGACATGAGGGATGAAAAAAAAGATTAAAAACACTATAAAAGAAATAACCTAAAGTAGAATGACTACATTTAAGTGTAAAATTTCTTTAAGTATAACCCGTTGACTGGCTCTTTGAGAGAGAGGCCAAGATGTATGCTCCTTTGGTGAGGCAATGTTGGATAATGTATGGACCATGCCATAGTGACTCGAATTTTCCATGGCCAAAGGTATCATGAGCAATATCATAAGCAAGGATGAGGTCGCCTTCACGAAATGAGCGAAGGTTGAAATCTCGATCAAAGGTAGCCTTTGATCATTTTTTAGCTGCCTCATTGTTCTGTAATAAAGATCGACGATCTTCATCAAAGGACTCTAAGTTCAGCAAGCGCTACTCCATTGGAGTAGTGTCGGGTAATAGCTCAATTGCGGTGCATAAGGTGGGAATTTCGCACTCGATGGGAAGAGTGGCCTCAACCCCGTGGACTAGATGAAATGGTGTGAAACCAGTAGCTGTTTTCACAGCCGTACGGTAAGCCCATAGCGCAGAAAATAACATATGATGCCAATTGGTCTTATGTTTATTAATCACGCACTGTAACATGGTCTTGAGGACCTTGTTAACTGCTTCAACCTGTCTGTTAGACTGAGGGTAATATGGTGAGGCAAACTCGTGGGAGAATCCTAACCGAGATGAGATTTCGACGAAAATCTCATTCTCGAAGTGTTTCCCGTGATCGGAAACAAGTTGGAGTGGTACTCCAAAGCGGGAGATGATGTGGTTAAAGAAAAAACACGTTGTCGTATCAGCGGTGTTGTTGAAGGTGGGCATAGCTTCAACCCATTTGGTGAAGTAATCGACTGCGACAACAATGTATTTGTGTCCATTGCTGGAGGGGGGATTACAAGTCATAAAGTCGATGCCCCATTTACAAAAAGGGTCGACAGTGATGTCTGGATGAAGAAGAGCAGGTGATGCTCGGGCTTTGTTGGCGTAAATCTGACACTTCTCGCATCGTTTCACAGCGTGAATGTAATCGTGAAACAAGGTAGGGAAAAAGTAACCTGCTCGGATCATCTTCTGAGCAGTGGATATTCCCGAAAGATGGGCCCCACATGCACTGCTATGGCAGTCGTTCAAGACTCGATCGGCCTTGTCAATGGTCAGGCATCGATGAAGGATGGTGTTGACCCCTTGCCGGTATAGGATGTCTCTGATGAGGAGGTAGCGGGGGGCTTGGTGGCAAATACAATGACGATCATCTCGTGAAAGGTGGTTACCGAACTTTTGAGTTCGGAGGTAGACAAGGAGGTCGTCGTACCAAGGATCATTCGAAGTGATGTAAAAGAGGTGTTCGTCGAGAAAGTTAGTATTGACGGGGGCACTGGTTGTGTCAGAGGGGAGGGTCGTGACAAGTTCAGCGAGAATGAGGGCTTTCTTGCTCTTGGGTGTTGAGAATTCAAGATCGTACTCTTGAAGGATAACGATCCATTGAGCAAATTTGTCGTTAATTTGTCGACGACTAAGCAAGTATTGCATAGGGTTGGAATCTGCTACAACCTTAGTTGTGCGAAGCAGAATGTAGTGACGCAGTTTCTAGACTATGAGGACGACTGCAAGGGCCAGTTTCTCTTCATGTTTATACTTCAAGGGTGGCCCTGAGAGGTTTTTACTAACGTAATAAATGACATGCTCACGATTGTCATCACCTAGTTGAACGAGAACTCCTACTACCGAAACAGTGGATGCTTATACGTAGAGGATATAGTCGCGATTGTAGTTAGGTGCACTAATTAAAGGGGCGTTGGAGAGCGCCATTTTAAGATCGTCAAATGACTGTTGGGAATGGTCATCCTAGTGAAATGGGATGTCGTGACGTAGTAAGCGAAGGAAATTGTGTGCGCGAATGGCGTAGTCTGGGACAAATCACCGTAGAAAGTTAGGCTTGCCTTGGAGTCTCTGGAGTTGATGTAAATTCCTTGGAGGTGGAATTTTGGTGATAGCTTGGACTTTGAGGGGGTCCACGGTAATACCGCTTTGAGAAACGATGAATCCGAGGAGGCACCCCATGATGACGCAGAAAACGCACTTGGGAGGATTCAAGCAGATGTTGTACTAACGACACCATTGGAAGATGATGCATAAATCATCAAGATGTTGGGTGTGTTACTTGGATCGAGTTGTGAGGTCGTCCAAGTATGCGAGGATGATATGAGCCAGATCGTGAAAAATGTATGTCATCGCTCGTTGGAAAGTTGCACCAGCATTCTTTAAGCCAAAAGGCATGACATGATAAGAAAAAGTACCCCAAGGGGTAGTGAAGGCGGTTTTGTACTGATCGGCTGGGTGAATTTGTATTTGATTATAACCAGAGAAACCGTCCATGAAGGATAGAGCCTCGTGGCCTGCACAGTTGTCGATAATTTGATCGATGAAAGGCATTGGAAAGTTGTCTTTAGGACATGCATGATTGAGATCACGAAAGTCCGTGCAGACGCGGATAGTGCCCTGTTTTTTGTTAACGGGTACAGGGTTGGAAACCCATGATGTATAGGCGATGGGGTAGATGAACCCGACAACGTGTAATTTGTCAATTTTGGCTTTGATGGATAGTGCTTTGGATGGGTGTAGCGGTCGTTGTTTTTGACGAACTGGTGTAATGTCGGGCCAAGTGTCGATCCGATGTTCAACGATAGAGGGATCGAGGCCAGGCATTTCCGTGTATGACCAGGCAAAAATATCTTGATATTACTGGAAGAGGGCTTTATAGGCGGTGATTTCTTGAGGAGTGCAAGCGACTCCAATGGTGATTTCCTCGACGATGCCATTTTTTATGGAAATGTCGATTTTAATGGTCGGGAAAATGTTGGCCATGTTGCCTTCTTCGAAAGCATCAGGGGCAGGAATGGGGTTTGTGAACCAGTCGATAGGCCCTGATGGGATACAATCCTTGGTTTTGGCCGCGTAGATGGGGTGTTGGTTAGGAGGCGTGGAGGCATGGAGGCTTCCTATGGAAAGAAGAGTGCGCGGTGGTGTAGCGCATCCCATGGGTAGTCTAGGTTGTTTAACTCTTCTAGTATTTCCTCGTCACAGTGGAAGTGACAGGAATACAAGGGGTCATGAAGAGTGATATCGGTGATTGTGGTCATGTGGCTGCCCCCTGGTGATGAAGACGCAGGGGGAACGACGCAAGGAGATGGTGATAGTTCACTCAACATAAACCAAATATCGAAGTACTGAGGAGTACCCGTGGTAGTTGGGTGTAAAATTTTCGTAGGGAAATGAGCGGGAGAGTTGGGGGGATTGGGGGGTGAATCCTCAGATAAGTCCTCCAAGAACCATGGAGGCATTGGAAGGGCCTCGGTTTCGGGCAAAATGACATGAAGAACCTCTAGTGACGAGGTAAGGTCAACTATTGATTCGGTGGGTCTGTGAAGAAGGGTCAATTAGCGTTGCCTGTATTCAATGATCATGGGACACTGGTATGTAAAATGATCTAATGATTCACATAGAGAGCAAGGGCATCTCATACATTCATTGACTGAAGTTGTGACATAACGGATGTCGGTGATTGTTGGTAAGGATGACATAGCTGGATTGGGTTCACTTTGGAAGCTTTGGCGTACTACGGCTAATGTCTATCGAAAGCGTGGCAGTGTTGGGCAATGGTGGGTATAATGGCCATATTATGAACATATAGCGCAAGCGAATTTGGTGTGCAACCTTTTACTACTTGAATGGGGGGTGGTAGCGGAAGTATTGGCTATAGTGGCGAGCATTGGGGGAGTTTGATTGAGTCGAATCAAATTTTGTAACTCTAGTAGAGATGGGCAGTTGTTGGTTTGGTGTCCATCTTTCTCACATAGCGCGCAAGGGGGTTGGACGCGCGGAGGAAGTGGAGTTGTGGGCTCCTTCTTCTTTCTCCTGCCCCCAGCTGTGGTAGGGGGGGTAGTGAGTGGGGGGGTAGAGGGTATGGTGGGAGTAAGTATGGGAATCGTCATTGGGATTCCTTTTGTTTGGGGGGGTAGGGATGGTCTAGGGACCATCTCGAGTGGGTGTAAATACCAAACTGGAATTGCTAACACCATATTAGGGAGGGTAAGCATTGCGGCTATCTGGAAAGCTTTGATGCCAAGTGGAGGATAAAAGAAGGGGATTTGAGTAATGGCTTGGGGAACGGTCTCCCAAATTGGGATATGTCCTTGGGGAGAGGTGGAATCGTGGACTAGTGGGGTCAACGAGTTCGCAAGAGGCTCTTGAGGGGGGAGTTTTGCGACTAGTCAGACGTCAGATATGATAGAAGCCTCCCTAAGAGGAAGGGTATACTCTGTGTTAGTTCCATTAGATGAGACGACGCATACTTGATTGGAAGGATGAAGGAGTGGTGGTGTTCCATGGTAAGTTCCTAACAATGATGGATCTTTGAAAACTCCAGGACCCATTTCGATGAGTGGGTATGCGTCATGACTCGTGTGGATGAGAGGAAGAATGTTATCCATGTTGGCAGATGGGTTAGGCTCGTAATGTGAGACTTGGTCAATGGTAATGATCTTCCCGTTGTGGGGGAACATCATTGTTTGAAATACGGACGAGGCAACTACCTTCATAGCGTACATGTAGCTACGACCGAACAGGATATTATAATCGATTGGGGCGTCGATAACTTCAATGTCGATGAGAATAGTCTTGCCCCTGAGTTCTACGGGGACATTTTGGAAGAGCGCTTCAGGAGATGATGGCCGTCCGTCATAATCTTGTAAGGTGATGGCATAGGGTATGAGTTCGGGGGAACCAAGTTTCTGCCATACCGACTTGGACATAATGCATGTTGATGCACATTCATCGATGATACACCGATGAACTGTGATGTTCCGTATTTTTACTGGGATTTGAAAGGCAATCAAGGCGGGAAGGCGAGGTTCTCTCCAGGGTTCCAGAAATTTCTGTACGACCCTCCTTCCTGAAGTGTTTTAGCCCCTAAGACTTAGGGGTTGAGGCTAATTCCAGCATAAAAGAGTACGACCTCTTCCAACGTATCTCCAGAAGCTCTCAGAACTTAATTCCGAGAAATTTTGATTTTTGGCCCTAGGGTTTCTAGGGTGCCGAAATTTCTTGCAGAAATATCTCTGGGTTTTCTAAAGAAATATTGCTCTGGATCAACAAGCATCTCTTTGATACTATTAAATTGATTTTTGGTAGTCATAAGTCCAAACATAATCCAGACTACAAAGATTCAAGAAAAGATGAAGAACATAACTCCAATGGAAGATAGGCTTGATGGAGCAAGCAACTTCAGTCCTTGGAAATCAAAGCTTCTAGTCACTCTTGAAGAAGAAGATCTCCTAGATGCAACCACTAAAACTCTACCAGAAACAACAACCGAATTAGAGAAGAAAATAAGAAAAGAAGATGACGTCAAAGCAAGGAAAAAAATCATCTATTATGTAAGAGATCATCTCTTACCCTGGATTCCAAACCTGAAGACTACCAACGATATGTACAATATGGCCTCCTCCATGACGTGAGAGAGAAGAACTCTAGATGATTATCCGATGTAAAAGTAATCTGTTGAGTTCGGGAAATCCCGAAAAGCGTTGGGCATATCATCATGAGAGTAAGAGTGAAGATGATGTGATGGCCTCCTTTGAACAACATCAGAGTTGATGTGAAGACTCCAGATGATCCTCCTGTCGGTGGAAGTGGGAAAGCATATATATAGAGCAGACGTGACTATGGATGAGCATAAGTGCACGTGTGAGGACCTAGCTCATCTATGTAATGTAGTGATTCAGGTCTATGGCATCCCTATGCATGTGGCCCCTAGTGGATGAGCACTAGTGGGTGTATCAGATCCTTT
>ML841010.1:28344-43693 GCA_009831015.1 Picea engelmannii
CGATGGACAAGATGAAGAAGGTGATGAGTACGTGCCCAATCTTAGCCCTTCCAGATTTCAGTCTCCCATTTACCTTGGAGTGTGATGCATCCGGGGAAGGAATAGGGGCCGTACTGATGCAGAAGAGGCACCCTCTTGCCTACAAGAGCCGGAAACTCCGGGGTCCTGAGCTACTCTACAGCATTTATGACAAAGAAATGTTGGCTATCATGCATGCACTAGCCAAATTCCGGCAATACTTGGTAGGTGCTCGGTTTGTTGTCAAGTCATATCATAACAGTCTCAAATACTTATTGGAACAGAAGGACTTGAACGAGAGGCAACAAAAATGGGTAAGCAGAATACAGGCCTATGACTTTAACATTGAGTTTGTCAAAGGGAAGAATAATGTGGTGGTTGATGCCTTATCCAGGAGGCCATCCATCCTTGCCATAACAGGGATAACAATTGATTGGAAAGACCAGCTAGTGATGGAGTATGCAGAGGATCAATTTGCGTGCCAACTACTGGACAGACAGGTACAAGATGAAGATTTCAAGGTTATTAATGACCTCATCTACTACAAAGACCGAATCGTCTTGGTTTCTAGATCGGCCTTCAAGGCCAAGGTATTGCAGGCATGCCATGACTCACCAATGGCAGGACATCAAGGGATCAGCAAGACGTACAGGCAGGTGAGAGAAAGATTCTCTTGGAAAGGGCTCAAGGAGGATGTGATTAGGCACGTCAAAGAGTGTACGACATGTCAGGCAAACAAGGATGAGCACACGCACCCAGCAGGACTTTTGCAACCCTTGCCCATTCCAGAGCACAAATGGGAAAGCATATCCATGGATTTCATCACCGGGCTACCAAAGACGCAAGGGAAGGACTGCATATTTGTAGTGGTGGACAGGTTAACAAAGTTTGCACACTTCTTTGCCATAGCTATCGACTTCAGTGCAGCACAGGTGACCAAACTGTTTTTCAGGGAGATTTTTAGGTTGCACGGCCTACCCAAGACCATTGTCAACGATAGGGATAGCAGGTTTATGAGTACTTTCTGGCAGGAGTTATTTAGGTTGGTTGGTACGGCCTTGACCCCTAGCACCAGCTCTCACACTCAGACAGATGGACAAACAGAGATAGTCAATAAGTGGGTGGAGGGCTATCTCAGAAACTATGTGGCTGGGCAACAGAAAGCATGGGTCAAATGGTTGCATTTGGGAGAATATTGCTACAACACCACCCAACATATGTCCATTGGCATGTCACCATTCTGAGCTTTGTATAGCTATGATCCTTTATCATTTGTGGAGATTGCATTCGGTGACAGCAGGGCACCGATGGTACAGGATTGGATACAGCAGAGCCAAGACATTCTCAGGGAATTGAAGGATCACTACAGAGGGCACAAAACCAGCAGAAGGTCCAAGTAGACAAGCACAGAGTTGACCGGACTTTTGAGGTTGGCGATTTAATCTATTTGAGGCTGCAACCATACAGGCAGGCTTCCATTAAAAGCAGCCGAGCGGAGAAACTGCAGCCACGTTTCTTTGGACCATATAGAGTCAGCAAGAGGATAGGGGTCGTAGCTTACGAGCTGGAGCTCCCACAGAGCAGCAAAATTCACAACATTTTTCATGTCTCGTGCCTTAAGAAAGCCCTCGGTCAACACATCAGGCCTATTGAGGTATTACCCCCCATGGATGAGGAGGGACAACTTGTTTTGATTCCGGAGGAGGTACTATAAGTCCGAGAGAAGAGGCTCAGAAACCGAAGCATCAAAGAGTACCTGATCAGGTGGAAGGATTTACCCATTGAGGATGCCACTTGGAAGCAGGAGCACGTGGTAAGAGAAGCAGGTTTGGAATTGCTTAAGGACAAGCAATTTCAAGCAAGGGAGACTGTAACGTCCCCCACCTCTTAGAGAGGTGATGAGGAGACTCAATGGCCTGGGCACCCCCACTAGGTCATAGTCTCGCACTGAGGGGGGAAGTCAACGAGGCTAAAGTTATATTTTTAAGTTGACTTAAGAAAGGAAAGGGATAAAGGAGTAAAAGATAACTCAACAAAAGAATAGAAGATTAACCCTTGGGGTTAACCTAACTCAACAGAGAATTAGAAGCAAAAGTATAAGTAAGAGGTTGGGGCGCACCTATTAGTCATTCTGATTTTGGTATATTGCTTGTTATTGCTCTTCAGCATTCAGTTTGGGGGTTTTGTTGTACAAACCCTTGTGAGCAACTCAGTGGTGAAATATCCACTCACCTTGTTCCACAGCTTGGTCTCGAGGATGAAAGATTCTTCCACACCATTCTACTCTCAGCATATCTCCTTCTAGAGCTTCAGAAGATAGCAGGGTCGTACTGTTGGGGAGTTTCCAGCAAGGGCGCACCATACCATTGAGGAGGGTTCGATCTAGCCAATCAGGAGGAGCGTTGGGCATTTCATCAGTTGGGGTTTATTTGCAGGTGCTCCATCGTCATTCTGAGGGTTTTCTTGAGGAGTTATCAACACTCAATCTTCAGCAACAGCTTGGGACAATTTGGAGGATAGGAGGACGTCTCACTTTTCTGTATTTCTCAAATCTAGAGAGATCTTCTTGAGATCTGGGTCTGAAACTTCTCCCACGGGATTCTCATAGCCCGATCTATATTCTTTAAGAGTTTCACGTCAATTGGAGGTGTATTTCTTCAGGGACGAGTTGCCTAGGTTTTCAGCTATTCAGGAGGGTGCAACTCCCTTAGAAGATTCAGCAGTTGGAGAGGTTGGCCTTGGACGTTGGGCTTGAAACTTCAGGAGGAGGATCCCACTGCCCTGATCTATTATCTAACCGAGTTTGGACTCATTTGGAGTATTCTTCCATCAGGGCTGAATTATTGAGGGCTTCAATCTTCACTTGGAGCGTGGCACTCTTTAGCTGGAGGATTTGGCATTCAGATCTGCTTGGTACTGGTCTTCATTACTTATCCAGCCTTTTGAGGCTTCTTTTGTATTGACGGGAGCATTTTGTAGCATCTCGTATCTATTGTTGGTACGGCCATCTAAGGTTTATGCCAGATCGGCCATCTATTGTATTGATCTTACATTGCTCATAATAAAAAGGTCAGATCTTTGCCTGTGCTTCTATATTTTGAATGTATTGTGATCTTCATGTGTTGGATGAATCTTGTATGCACTTAATATCTCAATAAACACCTGCACATCAACAAATCAGTGGTAGTTAGTGATTCCAAGCGAAAAAATTGGCTTGACATCATTACAGCTATCTGATGTTATTCCAGATCTGCATCCTTTTTGTATCAGGTTCTTGCTTATCATATCAATAAAGGTCAGATTTATGATGTTTGGTTCCATATCTTGTGTTATCTTGTATCTCCATTGTTTATCTTCAGATCTAAGCATAATAACTGAACTATAAACCCTAAGGCCGAAACTTATGAGGCCAACCTGCAAATAAACATACACAAACAAGCAAATCAGTGGTCAGTTAGTGCTCCAAGCGAAAAAAAAATTGGCTTCGGAACATTACAGTGGTATCAGAGCTCTGATCCTCCCATCCTGCGAGGATTAGCGCATGCAGAAGTTCAATGGCATTTATATGGGCAGAAGAAGGAAACAAACAGGTGAGGCAAAGACCGATATGGAAGGTTCAGGTGAGGACAGTGAGCCACAGGTCTTAGCAACCTTGACACAGGAATTACGTAAGTCCATACTCCAGACAGAGAGCACGTTGGTCACACACTTACAGGAAAACCAGGAGGCATCGCACAAAAGTCAGAGTGAGTTGAGGGAAACCTTAGACAAGGTAAGTGCCAACCAAGATAAGATTTCACATGTACTATTACACTTGACTCATGGAGGAAAGGGACCTGAGACATATACCAACAGAGAGGCTAGTGGATCTCATGGAGGGTATAAACATCAACAGGAGCACACTCCCCACTATCACACGGAGGGGCAGAATCATGGAGGAGGTGCACCACAGGGACAGACACACAACAGGGCCACCCATAGGCCCTATCTTCCTTCGTTCTTGGATGAGCAGCCACAGCCAGGCTACCAAGACGAATTTGATGACAACTTTGAGCAGTATGTCAGGGAATATAACTCACTAAGCATACCAATCCAAAGACAGATCACCTTGGATCACTATTGTGGACTGAAATTCAGAGGGAAAACTCGGAGGTCGTACCACAGGAACAACTATGAGTTAGAGCGCAGGGCTGGCAAGATGGAGATCCCTTACTTTGATGGTTCGGCCAAGATGACTGCACAGGCATGGGTACAAAAGCTAGACACTTACCTGCAGCTTAACCCTATGAGAGAAATGGATGCCATCAAGTTTGCCACCATGTACTTGGAGGGCAAAGCTCATGACTGATGGTACCATGGGTTATCTACACTTGGCCACAATCAAATAGTGGCATACACAGAGTTTACACAGAGGCTCATTGACAGGTTTGACCAAGGGGATCCAGAAATCCATTTCAGGGAACTCACACAACTCAGACAAACAGGATCACCGGAAGTGTATATTGAGGAGTTTTAGAGGCTAGCAGTCATGGTACAAGACATGTCACAGTCTAGACTCGTGATGCTTTTCACAGAAGGGTTGATGGAACCCTTAAACGGTTGGGTTAAGGCTTTCAAACCTACCAACTTGCAGGATGCCATATGGAGGACGAGAGATCTAGGTCCAGTAGCAAAATCTAAGTTTATGCCTAGACCACCTCTAAACACTGGAGGAAGACACCCAAGGGGGTTTGACAAGGGAAGAGGTAGGATGGATGAGAACACTAGAAGAGAACTGAGAAGAAAGCAGTTATGCTACACATGCAAAGAACCATGGGACCCATCCCACAAGTGTATGGGTCGTGGCAAGGCTCATTACATTGAGGTGACATCGGATAATGAGGAGGATTTCRGCCACATCCAGAACATAGAMGCAGACACCACCGAAACTGCAGAAGAGGAGGCTACAGGTCACGACAGTGCAACAGAGGAGAAGGCTACATTGGCATCTATCAGTGGGGTATCCAAGTACAACACCTTCAGGATGAGAGGAGTATTRCAGGTGCAAAGGGTTTCGGTTCTCATTGATGGGGGTGATTCTCACAACTTCATTGACTCGRCACTGCTACAGAGGAGGCACATACCCATAGTTGAATTTGAAGGATTCAAGGTGGAGGTAGCARGAGGAAGCACCATGCCTTGTAACAGGTATATTCCAGGGATGAAGCTTACACTGGGTAGGCATGACTTGGCACAGGACTTCTATGTGATGRACCTCCCTGATACAAACATCATCCTTGGAGTTCACTGGCTTAGTACGTTGGGACCTAYCACCACCAACTACAAGACTATGGAGATGTCTTTCACARAGGAGAGTGGGAGAAAGGTAGTTCTCAGGGGCATGTCTGRAAACACAGCCAGAGTAGTTAYAGCAAAGCGTATGGAGGCCATTTTCAGAAGAGAGATTGTATATGCTGCAAAGTGTAAGATTTCGGCACGTGTGGACAAGAAAGGAAAGGTTCACTATGCACCAGAGATTCAGAGGATCATTGACAAACATAGCAAGGTGTTTGGACCCATTCCACCTGGAGTGCCACCAGATAGGGGGTTTAAGCATATCATAGAGCTGGAAGAGGGGGAAAAACCAGTCATCACCACTCCCTACAGACACCCAAAGAAGTACAAATACAAGATAGAGAATGCCATCAAAGAACTGTTAGACATGGGTCACATTAGACCAAGTTCCAATCCTTTTGCATCATCAGTGGTACTGGTCAAGAAGAAGGATGGAACCATGCGCATGTGCATTGATTTCAGGGCATTAAACAAGAAGACTATTAAAAACAGGTATCCCATTCCGAGGATTGATGAGCTATTAGACGAGCTCCATGGGAATGTTTACATCACCAAGATTGACTTGCGCTCTGGTTATCATCAGATCAAAATGAGGGAGTAGGACATCCCCAAAACTGCCTTCAGGTGTCACTATGGCCACTATGAATTCCTAGTGATGCCATTTGGATTGACCAATGCGCCAGCCACATTTCAGTCACGCATGAATCACGTCTTCAACAAACAGTTGAGGAAGCACCTTCTTGTATTTTTTTATGACTTGTTGATCTATAGCAAGACTTGGGAGGAGCATCTTCAACATGTGGAACAAATCTTAACTATCATGGAGGACCAATCCTTGTATGCCAAGGAGTCCAAATGTGAATTTGGGATGACAAAGGTCCTCTACTTGGGGCACATCACTAGAGTAAAGGGGGTACAGGTACACCAAGAGAAGATCCAAGCGATACTTGACTAGCCCACACCTAAGACTCCTACAGAGTTGAGGGGATTTCTCCGCATTTGCAGTTATTACGGGAGGTTCATCAAGGGGTTCTCACAACTTTGTGCACCCTTGACCGATTTGACCAAGAAAGGAGCTTTCAAATGGAGTGAAGAGGCACAGTCTACATTTGACAAGATGAAAAAGGTAATGAGCACATGCCCAGTTTTAGCCTTGCCATATTTCAGCCAACCCTTCACATTGGAGTGTGATGCATCTGGAGAGGGCATTGGAGCCGTACTGATGCTGAATAGGCATCCCCTTGCCTATGAGAGCCGAAAATTGAGGGGCCCTGAACTTCTTTACACTATCTACGATAAAGAAATGATGGCTACCATGCACGCCTTAGCCAAATTCAGGCAATACTTGGTAGGGGCAAGATTTGTAGTGAAATCAGATCACAACAGCCTTAAGTATTTCTTGGAACAGAAGGACTTGAATGAGAGACAACAGAAGTGGGTCAGCAAGATACAGGCCTATGATTTTGACATTGAATTTGTCAAGGGGAAGAATAACATAGTTACAGATGCATTATCTAAAAGGCCATCAGTTTATGCCATGACCGATATCTCAGTTGACTGGAAGGCCCACCTCTTGGTGGAATACTCCAAAAGCCAGTTCGCTTGTCAAGGCCAAGATACTACAGGCATGTCATCATTCACCGGTGGCAGGGCACCAAGGCATTGTCAAAACATACAGACAGGTACGGGAAAGGTTTTCATGGAGGGGTCTCAAAGAAGATGTAGTGTGCCACATTAAAGAGTGCACTACTTGCCAGAAAAACAAGGATGAGCATACCCATCCAGCAAGACGGTTACAACCTTTACCCATTCCAAAGCACAAATGGGAAAGCATCTCCATGTACTTCATCACAGGATTGCCAAGGGCGCAGGGGAAAGACTGGATTTTCGTGGTGGTGGACAGGTTGACTAAGTTTGCACACTTCTTCTCCATTGCCACAGACTTCAACGCAGCACAGGTTGTAGATTTGTTCTTCAAGAAGATCTTCAAGCTACACGAGTTGCCCAAGACTATTGTTAGTGACAGGGATAGCCGATTTATGAGCACCTTTTGGCAGGAGTTATTCAAGTTGGTTGGTACGGATTTGACCCCTATCACCAGTTACCACCCTCGAATTGATGGGAAGACCGAAATAGTCAACAAGTGGGTGGAAGGCTACCTCAGAAATTATGTAGCAGGGCAGCAGAAGGCATGGGTTAGGTGGCTACACCTGGGGGAATACGGTTACAACACCACTTATCACATGTCCATCAATATGACTCCATTCAGGGCCTTGTACAGTTATGACCCTCTCTCCTTTGTGTAGATTGCCTTTGGTGATAGAAGAGCTCCTATGGTACAGGATTAGGTGCATCAGAGTCAAGACATACTCAGGGAATTGAAAGATCATCTGCAAAGGGCACAAAATCAGCAAAAGGTCCAGGCGAACAAACACAGGATAGAGCGCACATTTGAGGTTGGTGACTTAGTCTACTTAAGGCTCCAACCGTGCAGGCATGCTTCTATCAAAAGAAGCGGAGCAGAAAAGCTCCAACCTCAGTTTTTTGGACCCTACAGGATCAACAGGAAGGTAGGGGTTGTGGCTTATGAACTCGAGCTTCCACAGGGCAACAGAATTCACGACGTCTTCCATGTGTCATGTTTGAAGAGGGCCATTGGCCAACACATCACCCCACTCGAGGTACTACCACCCTTAGATGAAGAGGGGCAGTTGGTACTAATGTCGGAGGAAATACTGGAGGTTCGGGAGAAGAAACTCCGAAAGAGAAGCACCAAGGAATACTTAGTCAAGTGGAAGGATCTGCCTATCGAGGATGCTACGTGGGAGAATGAACAGGTGATATAGGAGACAGGTTCAGAATTGCTTGTGGACAAGCAATTTCTAGCAAGGGAGACTGGAATGTCCCCCACCTCTTGATGAAGAGGTTTGGAGAGACTTAGTAGTCTAGTCATCCCCACTAAACTATAGTCTCATGCAGCATGGGGAAAAGTCAGCTAACTAAATTTTATAATTTGAAGTTGACTTGAAAAGGTAAAAAGTAACTCATTGGAAGATTAGAACGCTTGCGGTTGTTATAGGAGTTGAACCTAAGGGTTAACTTAACTCAACAAAAGAGTAGAAGGAGGTATAAAGGAAAGCCTAGGGCGCACCTCTCAGTCGTCTTGGATTATTATGCATTTTTCTATTAGGCTCTTAAGCACACAATTTTAAGGGTGGTGAAACATTCCACCCATCTTGTTCCAAGCTTGGTCTCGGGGATGCAATACTCCACCCACACCATTCTACAGCACTCACAAGTACCATCACTCATCCAGGACAGTAGTAGGTCGTACCCTTGAGGGTTTCCAGCAAGGGGGTGCATCATTCTTTAGAGAGAAGTTCGATCCAGGTGATTGACAAGGCTTTTTGACATTCTAGCACCTGGGCATTTCTTACAGGGCCTTGATCATCAAATCTAGTGTATTTTGAGAGGGTTACTCTTGCCGGATAATTATCTAGAGCTTTGGCACGTTTTGGAGAGAAGGAGAGCGCTACTGTGATTCAAATCTACTCAGTTTGGAGGGGTTATACTTCAAATCTGACCTTGAGACTTCACCTAGTGACTTGTCATGGTCCGATCTATCTTTCTAGGGAGTTTCAAGGTATTTGGAGGCCTCTTCCATCAAGGTCGAAATATTGAGCATGACAGTATTCAGGAGGGCGTCGTCTTGATTGTGGATTCAACGGTTTGGAGTAGTTCTTGGCATCTTGACTTGAGACTTCAGGGAGGGCTTCTACTTGCCCCAATCTATCATTCTGTGGAGTTTGGTGCTATTTGGGGGCTTCCTTCAGCTAGGCCGGAACCTTGGGTCTTCTTAGCTCTTCAGGAGGACGTGTCATCAGCCAGGGGGTTTGGACTTGACCCTGGTTCTTCTTGTATTGATCTTCATTGTATATCCAGCCTTTGGAGGCTTGCATCTTCTTCCGAGAGCATTTTGTAGCAGCTCATATATTATCTATTGGAGCTAACTGATGTTAATCCAGATCTACATCCTTTTTGTATCAGGTTAACTTAACTCAACAGAAGAATAGAAGGAGGTATAAAGGAAAGCCTAGGGCGCACCTCTCAGTCGTCTTGGATTATTATGCATTTTGCTATTGGGCTCTTAAGCACACAGTTTTAAGGGTTTTGAGAGTACAAATCCTAGAGAACAACTCGGTGGTGAAAGATTCCACCCATCTTGTCCCAAGCTTGGTCTCGGGGATGCAATACTCCACCCACACCATTCTATAGCACTCACAAGTACCATCACTCATCCAGGACAGTAGTAGGTCGTACCCTTGAGGGTTTACAGCAAGGGGGTGCATCATTCTTTGGAGAGAAGTTCGACCCAGGTGATTGATAAGGCTTTTTGACATTCTAGCACCTGGGTATTTCTTGCAGGGCCTTGATCATCAGATCTAGTGTATTTTGAGAGGGTTACTCTTGCCGGATAATTATCTAGAGCTTTGGCACGTTTTGGAGAGAAGGAGAGCGTTACTGTGATTCAGATCTACTCAGTTTGGAGGGCTTATACTTCAGATCTGACCTTGAGACTTCACCTAGTGACTTGTCGTGGCCCAATCTATATTTCTAGGGAGTTTCAAGGTATTTGGAGGCCTCTTCCATCAAGGTCGAAATATTGAGCTTGACAGTATTCAGGAGGGCATCGTCTTGATTGTGGATTCAACGGTTTGGAGTAGTTCTTGGCATCTTGACTTGAGACTTCAGGGAGGGCTTCTACTTGCCCCAATCTATCATTCTGTGGAGTTTGGTGCTATTTGGGGGCTTCCTTCAGCTAGGCTAGAACCTTGGGTCTTCTCAGCTCTTCAAAAGGACGTGCCATCAACCAGGGGGTTTGGACTTGACCCTAGCTCTTCTTGTATTGATCTTCATTGTATATCCAGCTTTTGGAGGCTTGTATCTTCTTCCGAGAGCATTTTGTAGCAGCTCATATATTATCTATTGGAGCTATCTGATGTTAATCCAGATCTACATCCTTTTTGTATCAGGTTCTTGTATCAGGTTAACTTAACTCAACAGAAGAATAGAAGGAGGTATAAAGGAAAGCCTAGGGCGCACCTCTTAGTCGTCTTAGATTATTATGCATTTTGGTATTGGGCTCTTAAGCACACAGTTTTAAGGGTTTTGAAAGTACAAACCCTAGAGAACAACTCGGTGGTGAAAGATTCCACCCATCTTGTTCCAAGCTTGGTCTCGGGGATGCAATACTCCACCCACACCATTCTACAGCACTCACAAGTACCATCACTCATCCAGGACAGTAGTAGGTCGTACCCTTGAGGGTTTCCAGCAAGGGGGTGCATCATTCTTTGGAGAGAAGTTCAATCCAGAAGATTGACAAGGCTTTTTGACATTCTAGCACCTGGTATTTCTTGCAGGGCCTTGATCATCAGATCTAGTGTATTTTGAGAGGGTTACTCTTGCCGGATAATCATCTAGAGCTTTGGCACGTTTTGGAGAGAAGGAGAGCGCTACTGTGATTCAAATCTACTCAGTTTGGAGGGGTTATACTTCAGATCTGACCTTGAGACTTCACCTAGTGACTTGTTGTGGCCCGATCTATCTTTCTAAGGAGTTTCAAGGTATTTGGAGGCCTCTTCCATCAAGGCCGAAATATTGAGCATGACAGTATTCAGGAGGGCGTCGTCTTGATTGTGGATTCAATAGTTTGTAGTTCTTGGCATCTTGACTTGAGACTTCAGTGAGGGCTTCTACTTGCCCCAATCTATCATTCTGTCGAGTTTGGTGCTATTTGGGGGCTTCCTTCAGCTAGGCCGGAACCTTGGGTCTTCTCAGCTCTTCAGGAGGACGTGCCATCAGCCAGGGGGTTTGGACTCGACCGTGGTTCTTCTTGTATTGATCTTCATTGTATATCCAGCCTTTGGAGGCTTGTATCTTCTTCGGAGAGCATTTTGTAGCAGCTCATATATTATCTATTGGAGCTATTTGATGTCAATCCAGATTTGCATCCTATTTGTATCAGGTTCTTGTATTAGGTTAACTTAACTCAACAGAAGAATAGAAGGAGGTATAAAGAAAAGCCTAGGGCGCACCTCTCAGTCGTCTTGGATTATTATGCATTTTTTTATTGGGCTCTTAAGCACACAGTTTTAAGGATTTTGAGAGTACAAACCCTAGAGAACAACTCGGTGGTGAAAGATTCCACCCATCTTGTTCCAAGCTTGGTCTCGGGGATGCAATACTCCACCCACACCATTCTACAGTACTCACAAGTACCATCACTTATCCGGGACAGTAGTAGGTCGTACCCTTGAGGGTTTCCAGCAAGGGGGTGCATCATTCTTTGGAGAGAAGTTCGATCCAGGTGATTGACAAGGCTTTTTAACATTCTAGCACCTGGGTATTTCTTGTCGAGCCTTGATCATCAGATCTAGTGTATTTTGAGAGGGTTACTCTTGCCGGATAATTATCTAGAGCTTTGGCACGTTTTGGAGAGAAGGAGAGCGCTACTGTGATTCAAATCTACTCAGTTTGGAGGGGTTATACTTCAGATTTGACCTTGAGACTTCACCTAGTGACTTTTTGTGGTCTGATCTATCTTTCCAGGGAGTTTCAAGGTATTTGGAGGCCTCTTCCATCAAGGTCGAAATATTGAGATTGACAGTATTCAAGAGGGCGTTGTCTTGATTGTGGATTCAACGGTTTGGAGTAGTTCTTGGCATCTTGACTTGAGACTTCAGGGAGGGCTTCTACTTGCCCTGATCTATCATTCTGTGGAGTTTGGTGCTATTTGGGGGCTTCCTTCAGCTAGGCCGGAACCTTGCGTCTTCTTAGCTCTTCAGGAGGACGTGCCATCAGCCAGGGGGTTTGGACTTGACCCTGGTTCCTCTTGTATTGATCTTCATTGTATATCCAGCCTTTGGAGGCTTGCATCTTCTTCCAAGAGCATTTTGTAGCAGCTCATATATTATCTATTGGAGCTATCTGATGTTAATCCAGATCTGCATCCTTTTTGTATCAGGTTCTTGTATCAGGTTAACTTAACTCAACAGAAGAATAGAAGGAGGTATAAAGGAAAGCCTAGGGCGCACCTCTCAGTCGTCTTGGATTATTATGCATTTTGTTATTGGGCTCTTAAGCACACAGTTTTAAGGGTTTTGAGAGTACAAACCCTAGAGAACAACTCGGTGGTGAAAGATTCCACCCATCTTGTTCCAAGCTTGGTCTCGGGGATGCAATACTCCACCCACACCATTCTACAGCACTCACAAGTACCATCACTCATCCAGGACAGTAGTAGGTCGTACCCTTGAGGGTTTCTAGCAAGGGGGTGCATCATTCTTTGGAGAGAAGTTCAATCCAGGTGATTGACAAGGCTTTCTGATATTCTAGCACCTAGGTATTTCTTGCAGGGCCTTGATCATCAGATCTAGTGTATTTTGAGAGGGTTACTCTTGCCAGATAATTATCTAGAGCTTTGGCACGTTTTGGAGAGAAGGAGAGCGCTGCTGTGATTCAGATCTACTCAGTTTGGAGGGGTTATACTTCAGATCTGACCTTGAGACTTCACCTAGTGACTTGTCGTAGCCCGATCTATCTTTCTAGGGAGTTTCAAGGCATTTGGAGGCCTCTTCCATCAAGGCCGAAATATTGAGCTTGACAGTATTCAGGAGGGCGTCGTCTTGATTGTGGATTCAACGGTTTAGAGTAGTTCTTGGCATCTTGACTTGATACTTCAAGGAGGGCTTCTACTTGCCCCGATCTATCATTCTGTGGAGTTTGGTGCTATTTGGGGGCTTCTTTCAGCTAGGCCGGAACCTTGGGTCTTCTCAGCTCTTCAGGAGGACGTGCCATCAGCCAGGGGGTTTGGACTTGACGCTGGTTCTTCTTGTATTGATGTTCATTGTATATCCAGCCTTTGGAGGTTTGTATCTTCTTCCGAGAGCATTTTGTAGCAGCTCATATATTATCTATTGGAGCTATCTGATGTTAATCCAGATCTACATCCTTTTTGTATCAGGTTCTTATATCGGGTTAACTTAACTCAACACAAGAATAGAAGGAGGTATAAAGGAAAGCCTTGGGCGCACCTCTCAGTCGTCTTGGATTATTATGCATTTTGCTATTGGGCTCTTAAGCACACAGTTTTAAGGGTTTTGAGAGTACAAACCCTAGAGAACAACTCGGTGGTGAAAGATTCCACCCATCTTGTTCCAAGCTTGGTCTCGGGGATGCAATACTCCACCCACACCATTCTACAGCACTCAAAAGTACCATCACTCATCCAGGACAGTAGTAGGTCGTACCCTTGAGGATTTCCAGTAAGGGGGTGCATCATTCTTTGGAGAGAAGTTTGATCCAGGTGATTGACAAGGATTTTTGACATTCTAGCCCCTGGGTATTTCTTGCAGGGCCTTGATCATCAGATCTAGTGTATTTTGACAGGGTTACCCTTGCCGGATAATTATCTAGAGCTTTGGCACGTTTTGGAGAGAAGGAGAGCGCTACTGTGATTCAAATCTACTCAGTTTGGAGGGGTTATACTTTAGATCTGACCTTGAGACTTCACCTAGTGACTTGTTGTGGCCCGATCTGTCTTTCTAGGGAGTTTCGAGGTATTTGGAGGCCTCTTCCATTAAGGCCGAAATATTGAGCTTGACAGTATTCAGGATGGCGTCATCTTGATTGTGGACTCAACGATTTGGAGTAGTTCTTGGCATCATGCCTTGAGACTTCAGGGAGGGCTTTTACTTGCCCCGATCTATCATTCTGTGGAGTTTGGTGCTATTTGGGGGCTTCCTTCAGCTAGGCCGGAACCTTGGGTGTTCTCAGCTCTTCAGGAGGACGTGCCATCAGCCAGGGGGTTTGGACTTGACCCTGGTTCTTCTTGTATTGATCTTCATTGTATATCCAACCTTTGGAGGCTTGCATCTTCTTCCGAGAGCATTTTGTAGCAGCTCATATATTATCTATTGGAGCTATCTGATGTTAATCTAGATCTGCATCCTTTTTGTATCAGGTTCTTGCTTATCATATCAATAAAGGTCAAATTTATGTTGTTTGGTTCCATATCTTGTGTTATCTTGTATCTCCATTATTTATCTTCAGATCTAAGCATAATAACTAAACTATAAACCCTAAGGCCGAAACTTAAGAGGCCAACCTGCAAATAAACATACACAAACAAGCAAATCAATGGTCAGTTAGTGCTCCAAGCGAAAAAAAAAATGGCTTGGGAACATTACACTAATGCTATTTATTGTTGTTGTTACAAAAGTTTGCTACATCCATTGATTTTTACTTCAATTTGTTGCAAACACACTCGGAAAAGCGGCTTAAGATACTCAGAATTTACATCTAGCAATTGGATGATATTGTACATGTTGAAGGCTTGTTTTCCATAGTAAATTGCCACATTTGTGAGTATTATTTCTTGTTGTCATTGTAAAATATTAATTGATGTTGTACATTGATTTACAACGGTAATTTTGCAACAACCATTGCATTTATTGATTGTTTAGTGTCTAAGAATTCATTTGTGAGTATTATTTCGTGTTGTCATTGTAAATTATTAATTGATGTTCTACATTGATTTACAACAGTAATTTTGCAACAGCCATTGCATTTATTGATTATCTAGTGTCTAAGAAGTCTTTATCGAGCTATATAACTTGGTGATTGTCTATATTATGCTCCAAATTAATTATTGTCTCATACAAGTGAACCAATTACCTTGTTATCTTCCTTGCCTATCCTAGACCTATACCTAACATTTAGGTGACCAAGATAGGGGTTGTAGGCTCGACTAATCTTGCTATTTGATCCCTTGAGGTCACCAGCGAAACCTCCCTTGTGGTGGACCTCCTTCCATCACTAAAACGAGGGAAGCATCTACTAAGGTGACAGTGGTAGAAGATTCCAATTGTTACACAAGATTGGGATTTTTTGAAGGGCTTTGCACAAGAACAAATCCTGTGATAACAGGAAAGAC
>ML841011.1:17903-33462 GCA_009831015.1 Picea engelmannii
TGTGCCAAAACAAATCTTTCAAAACTCTCAAATTTGAAACCCTAACTAACCCTAACGTCTACTAACCCTCAAATTGATGATGACGTCATGCCCTTTTTAAGCTTTGGGTGAATAGAAAACACTGTGGCTTAGTCATCTAATGACAGACATTGATGTATTGATAAATTTCATTGGCCTATTTGCAAAACGTTGACCTCTTTGTCTATTATACTAACCCTAGAAGAAAGTTAGCAATTCTGTTATATATGAGCATTTAAATGATATTTAATGCATTGAGTTGATTCAAGGGTTGATTATTTCCATTGGATGCTATATTGTTCAGTGTTTATTGACAAGTAATATAATATGTCATTGCCATCATTGCAAACATTGACTTCGTCAATATTTACTGCTATTTATGCTCGTATACATTGAATGTTGATAGTCCTTGATTAATGAAGTAATAACTAATAACCACTACTGCATGTACTAGTGTTATTGTTGTCTTGTCTCACAAACAGGTGCTTATTTTGTGGTACTTCCTCATTTGACTATCTTCTTGGCGGTAATCTGTGAAGGGAAAACTAGTCTTGATCCTTTGAGCTTTCAAACCCTTTGAGCCTTTTCCTTTCAAACCCCAGATTGCCAGGGACGTCTCCCTTGGGTTTAGCCACCCTAAATAGAAAGAGCCCCCCATCGAGGTGACAGTGGGTGGGGAAGCTCATGTTACGCCAGTTTGACTCTTACCTTTCAGCTACTTGACCTAAACTACAAACTGAGCGATAACAGTCCCAAAGAACTTTCAATCAACGAAGGAGAAACTTCAAGCCCATAGAAACTTTGAAAACCCTAAAAACCCAAATACAGCTTTAGAAGCAAACTTTGTAGGGAAAAACTCACTTTTCGCAAGCCCTTACTGTAGAGCTTGTGACATGCCTCATCACAAGGATACTTGCCAGTTGTTTGCCCAATATGTGCATGTCTTCCTAGGATCAGATAGTCATGAGGACCACATGGTCAACATGACGGGAGAACTCCATGAGGAGTTGGAAGACTCTCGAGAGCACCCTTATGCATCCACATCAGAAATCCAATCTCATAAAAGAGGTGTTTTTCAAATTGACTCTTCCCTTCACCAAGAAGCCAGGTCCACTTTAGATTCACTTGTTGCATGGCATGCTAGGAGAAAGGAAATCCAAAAGGCTAAGGAGGTGCGCATGGCCAGGTTAGAAGAGCTCCAAAGACAGTATGTTAGAAAGAACAAAGCCAAATATCCCCACACTTCCAAAGAACCATCCTCATCAAACCAGCAAGGAAATCAAGCCACAAATGCTCTTTTACCAACTCCACAAGGTCCCAAACGAAATGTCCCATCTTTCTTTGACCAAAACAGAAGTGGACAGCCAGCCAGGAATGTTTCCAGCAGTGGTACAGCCACAAATCAGCAAGTTGTCCAAGGTAAATCTGTTACAAATCAGCAAGCTTTTCAAGGTAAATCTGCTCCAAATCAGAAAACAATTCAAGGTAATGTTGCTGCCCCTAATGCTGATTTTACATGTTTTTCTATTGAGGCCGAATTAACCAAGGTAAAGATCCCTATTCCCCTCAAAGAGTTAGCAAAAAACCCTTCTTATCAGCAATCCATTTCGACATTTATGGGTTGTCCTGTAGATGAAGCTAATCTAAATGATGAGATTCCTGAAATTTTCTTAGGGACAACCAGGCGAGAGAAAAACCACATGCCTTTTTTCGTGTCTCTACAAATTAATGGTTTAATTTTAAGGAATTGAATACTTGATTCAGGTGCTTCAACTAACATTATGACATTAGAAGTAATGAATCAGTTAGGCTTGCAGATTACTAGGCCCTATAGAAATGTTAAAGCAATGGATGCTAGAGAAGTTGAATGCCTTGGTATTATCAAAGACTTACAATTTTGCTTGTTTGCATGTCCACAGAGGCGCATGGTTATGGATGTAGTGATCATCGACTGCCCTACTCAATGGGGAATGCTTTTGTCTCTCAAATGGTGTGCAGATGTGGGGGGAAGCCTGCAAATGGATTTGACTTATGTTGACATTACGGTGAAGGACAACATAAAGATCCGTGTCTTCAAAGAATAGAAGATGCTCCACAATGTGGAGGACCAGGTAGGAGACAATGACCTTATGTATCTTGACATCAAGGTACCCGAGGCTGAGGAGGGGGATCTAGGCAACTACATGCTTATGGATGATGTAGATCCCCCTATTCCTGTTGTTCTAGAATACAAGCCCAATCAGGTATGGCCTAAGTCACTTGACACGATGACACGGACGACACGGAAATACGAGTGTTCGACACGTGAAATTTTGACCTCGACAACAAGACACGGAGGACACGTTTATATACATATTAAAATATATATATATATATATATATATATATATATATTATATATATGAAAAAAAAATTGAAAATTACACACAAAAATGAAATTTAGACATAAAGATTCATATTTTGTTAGAAACTAGAAGATTTACATGATACAAAACTTTAAACATGTAACATAAATGATAAATCATGATTCATTATAATTTATACTGTATACATTTAACATTGTAACATCAATGATGATAAAATGACAAACATTGAAGTATGAAGTTTGAACACACAAGAAATTAGAACCATTAGCTGCAGCCTGCAACATTCTCATTAAGTCATCAAAATCAAAATGTATTACAATGTATAGATACTAGATAGTAATACCGAGTCAGAGTCACTAACACTATAGGTGGGAATGCTAATGGCAAATACAAAATAGACATAGGGTAGATACTAGAACCGACACCGTAGATGGAAGAACTGTCAAGACTCAATAGTACTAGTCCTCCATGACATAATCATCAATATCAGTGTCCTCACCACTGCTCTCCTCTCCATCCTCCTCCTCTATATCCAATGCAACCTGTGCATCTGCTGCTGTGGAGGATGACCCCTCAAGAGGATCACCATCAACAAAAGTGACTAGCTCTAGCACTGGATCATTAAGATCCAAGTTGGCTAATGCCAACTCAACACTATTGTCTAAACCCATATCATTAGGAAACACATCCCACAGCTTTGTCTTTCCCTTCACCCACTCTTCTCTCTGCATGTAAATAAGACGGAGAATGTTGTCCACATACACCATTGTCTCTGCCCTGGACGGCTCAAGCCTGCTCTTCTTCAAATTGTACAAATTCCCATATGTGCTCCAATTCCTCTCACAACAAGAGGATGAAGTAACCTGAGAGAGCAGCCTCATGGCTAACTGTTGTAGAAGAGGGCATGTTACCCCATGAGTTACCCACCAAGCATAGGGCTTCTTAGCCCCCCTATCTCTGAGCACATCATAGCCTCCAAATCTCCTAGTGCTAGTGGAAAACTCTATGGAGCCCTCCTCCATCTCATCAAGGTATGCTCTATCCTGAAATATAGGCCTCCAAAAGCCGGGACACATGTCACTAAATCGGGACACTATCCAGATTCATGTCCGACACGAATTTGGGTCGTGTCACGTGTGAAGGACACGACCCAAATTCATGTCGGACACAAATCTGGTCAAATCTGTGTCCCCACGTAGGATTCGAGACACGGGGGGAATTTTGAACGAATCATGTTTCATAGGGTATGGCTTATGCAGTTCGATGGTTCTAGTTCTTACATTGCAGCTGGCACAGGAATATTTTTCATCGCACCTAATGGTATGATTTATCCATTCTCTTATCACTTAGAGTTTCCATGCACTAACAATATGGCCAAGTATGAGGTCCTGTTGCTAGGTTTGAAGAAAGCGAGGAAAATGGGGGTGAAATCCCTTAGAGTGGAGGGAGATTCCGAGCTAATTGTGAAACAGGTACGCAAAAAATGTGAAGCAAGACATCCACGCATGAGAAGGTACAGGAATGCGATATGGGATGAAATTGAATTATTTGATGCATTTAATCTCTCATATTGGTAGAGAGATAAATAGGGAGGTTGATGCTCTTGCTAGATCGGCCACTTTGTTTGATCCCACTCTTTCTAATCCATATATCCGACATTTAGTTGAGTTATCTTTTCACCCGCATGTTCCTAATAACATTACTGCTATGCAAGTTTTTGATTATGAAGAGCAAATTTTAAATTTTATGCATGGTGAGAAAGACTTTTTTGATTGTTTGATTGATGAGGTGCAGGATGGGAAGGAGATTCCTGTGATTCAGTTGAGATCTAATCATATACCCGTTGGTTTAGTTCCTCTTGAAAACATGTTTGATAGATCAGATAGGTTTTTAAATAAGATGAAGAAAACTGATACAGCTGATGTTTCCTCACAGGTTGATAACGTAAATGTGGGTTTTGAGGAGTCTCCTCGCTACATCAAGATAGGTAAAGCATGCATAGAGAAAGAACGAAAAGAGATTATCAGTTTGGTCCATGAGTATAAGGATGTTTTCGCTTGGTCGTATGATGAGTTGAAGACTTTTGACCAAAACGTCCTTAACCATGAGATCCCTCTCTGAGCAGATGCCAAACCATTCAGACAGAGACTTAGATTCATAAACCCCAAAGTTGCCTCGACCATTCAGAAAGAGCTGCAAAAGCTATATGAAGCAAAAATCATTGAGCAGATCAGGTATTCCGAGTGGGTGTCAAATGTTGTAGCAATGAGGAAGAAGAACGTGGAAATTAGAGTATGCATTGATTTCAGGAACCTGAATAGGGCATGCTTAAAAGACAACTATCCTTTGCCCAGCATGGACCATTTACTACAGACAGTTACAGGTTCAGAGATGATGTCCACACTTGATGTATTTTCAGGTTACAACCAGGTTGCAGTGGCCAGAAAGGATCACCACAAAACCGCTTTTGTTACTCCTTCGGGCAATTACTCTTACATCAAGATGCCTTTTGGCCTGATAAACATTGGTGCAACATTCCAGTGAGCTATGGATCATGCATTTAAAGATTTTTTATTTAAATTCATAGTTGTTTATCAAGATGATATTACTTTGTATTCTAAAAAGAGGTCTGATCATATCTCTCATTTACATGCTACTTTTGACAGGAGTCGGAACTTGGGCATTTCACTCAATCCCAAGAAGTCCTTCATGGGTATGTTTGAGGCCAAACTATTGGGCCATATTGTTTCAAAAGAAAGACTGCAAATCGATCCTGAAAGGGTCAGTGGCATACAGGAAGTTCCCTTGCCTAGTACTATAAAATGTATTCAATCTTTTCTTGGGCAAGTGAACTTTGTGCACAGATTTACCCCAAACTTTGCAGAGATCGTAAAGCCTATTACAGATATGCTGAAGAAGGGGGATGACATGGTTAGGAGGGAAGAGGGGAAGCAAGCTTTCAAGAGCATCAAACAGGCTCTTTCTCACTCTCCTACTTTAGCTAGTCCTGATTATGCACGTGATTTTCAGATATTTTCTTTTGCATATGATCAGACTATTGCTTGTGTTTTGTTGCAAAAAAACACATATGGGCATGAGCAGTCGATTGCATATATGATCCAGTCCTTGCAAGGATCTAAGCTCAAATACAAGCCCATGGAGAAACAGGGCTATGCTATGGTCAAAGGATTGGCCCATTTCAAGCCTTATTTTTGGAACTCGCACATTGTAGCATACGTCCCTTTTCCTGAAGTCAAAGATATATTGGCTCAAAAGGAGTGTTCAAGAAACAGAGGGTTGTGGGTGACAAAAATACAAGAGTATGACCTTGAGGTAAAGATTGCTAAAATTGTTAAAGGTAAAGGACTAGCTACACTAATGACTGAGAAGGACTTGGAACCTTAGGTAATTAATCAAGTAAATTATATTTCTGATGATTTGTAAGTTTATGATTGGTATCGTGATATTATCTTTTACTTGCAAAATTTTTCATGTCCTAATTTCAGTAAGATGTAGAAGCAATCTCTGCAGCTCTGTGTTGTTAATTATTGTCTTTGGCAGGGTTGCTTGGGATGGAGGAGCCCTCACGGGATGATTTTGAGATGTTTTTTACCGCATGAGACACATCAGATCATGATTGAGTTGCATGCGGGGGTATGTGGTGGTCATTTTTCTGGTAGGACCACATCCCATAAGATTATGCGTGTCGGATACTATTAGCCGACTCTATTCAGAGATACTCGTACTTTCATCTGTGCATGCGAGCCTTGTCAGAGGTTTGAGGGAAAGCAGAGACTGTCAGCATTGCTTTTAGATCAAGTTGTGATAGAGGCCCCTTTCCAGCAATGGGGGTTGGACTTTATTGGACAGATTCCACAAGTTTCTAGTGTTGGCCATTCTTGGATATTGGCAGCTACTGATTACTTCACTAGGTGGGTGGAATCCATTCCGCTCAGGACATCATCGTCTGCTGCCATTATTCGATTCATGGAGGAGAATATCCTCACTCGATTCGAAGTCCCTAAGAAGATTACGACTAATAATGCCAGTGTATTTAGATCAGTCGAATTGGTGTCTTTCTGCTTGAGGTTTGGTATCACTCTAGCCCATTCAGCTAACTACTACCCACAGGGTAATGGACTGGCAGAGTCCTCCAACAAGAACTTGATCAGGATAATCAGAAGAACAGTCGGTGAAAACAAGAGAGCTTGGGATAGCAGTCTCAAGTATGCATTGTGGACTGACAAAGTGACAAAGAAGCAGTCAATTGCTAAGGCACCCTTCGAGTTGGTCTATGGGGTTGATGTAGTCTTACCGGTTAATTTGATGATTCCAGTCCATAAGTTGATTAGAGAGTTTGCTACAGATGAGGAGGCCTTGCATGGCCGATTTGATGATCTAGTTCAGCTTGAGGAGGATAGATCAGAGGCTTTGACACATTTCATTGATCATCAGAGACAGAAAGAAAGCCTTTAATAAGAGAGCTCAAGGAAAGGTGTTCCATGTTGGTGATTTGGTCTTGTTGTGGGAAAAGAGAAGAGAGAAGTCAGGAGACCACAATAAGTTTGATAGTTTGTGGTTGGGTTCATTCAGTGTCCATGCTTCAGTGGGGCCCAACACTTTTCAGCTTCCCGATTTGGATGGTGATGTCATGCAACTTGCCTGTCAATGGGCAACATCTTAAACACTTTTTCTAGTGAAGGGTTTAACCCCTTCAACATTTTTGGGTACTTCAAGGCATTAGTTTAGATGTTTGTTCTTTTCATTTACTGTCACCTTGCTTTGCCTACCGTAGATTACCTTGTTGCTTTCCAGTTTTCAGTCTAGATTAGATTCGCTGGCCCACTTTCCCTTTGCTAGCGTGTGGTTTGACTTGTGATAGATTAGGACTTTTCTTTACTTCTTGCTTCCTAGGAAAACTTTCCGCTTTCCAGAGATGTTGTGCTTGTTAGAAGCCTTTTCTACTTGTCAGTGGCCTCATGCCAGATGTTGTGTCAGCCTAGATTGCCAGTCTGGATGACGGATCCTTGTTTCATCACCTGAGCATAGAGTTTAGGGGGGTAGGATTAAAGACATAGGTGATTGTGTCTGTCTTTTCATCATTCTTCACTGAGTTTTACCATCTGACAGAGTCCCCTCATCCAGCATAAGGTTATGATATCAAGTTTGAGTTGTTTGATCCACCACACATTTTGATTCACCTTGTTCACTTCGCACTAGGGAAGGAGAGTCATTACTACTTCTTTTTCAGTAGATTGCCTTGTATCGACATCGACACCTTATCTACAAGAAACCCAGGAGTGTTGAAGACCTTAAAGGCTGCAAGCCTCATTGGAAGTCATTTCGCACTTGACATGGCTGAGTATCATTGGGCCTTGATCAAGTGACTCTTGTCATGATTCGACTCCAGATCATTTTTCATCATGTCAGAGTGTGTTCGTGCCTTAGGCCCCATTGTCATCATTGGTGGGTGACCTTCGCACTTAGCAGGGGCTTACCTTATTGGCCTCTGACTAAGTGACTGGCTCTTTTGTGTCGACATCAGTGCATCTACCAGATAGAGCAGTGCATTGGTTGGCGAGTGGCAGCAATTTCAGAGTGTAGCAGCTTTCAGATTAGATTTTCATCTCATGTGATTTTCAGAGGCATTCTGGTTTGAGTTTCATGGTTTGTAGGGCTTGAATCCATGGCCCAATAGACCAGTTACTAGTATCAGTCAGCAGATTTTACGATTATAAGTTTGATTCCTTTGGCATCAGTTTCTCGACATCATGGGCATTGGATGATTTTAGTTGCAAACACGAGTTCTAGGTTCTCGAGACCCACAGGGGGTCCTGCCCCTGTGAGTCGCCATTTGTTGACCACAAAATCTCACCTTTGAGATTTGGATGGTCAAAGGGCAAGTCTCTCCTTTCAAGCTGGCATTCAGAGGTTCTTCTTGATAGCACATGACCATCATTCAGAGGTCTTCCAGGCACAGTGATTCTTGTTCTGCTTAGTTAGAGGATGGTTTCTTACAGGTATTGAGTTCAGAGCATGTTTCAGTGATTTCTAAGTTATTACACGATGAGATTTCAGTTCCAGGTTTGAGTATGAGAGACTTGCAGCATCATGGGACACTTCCTGCCCATGAGGATCTTATTGACCCCTCACATCAGTCATTTGACAGCATTTTCTTACTCCTTGTCCAATTCTACTTCCAATGAGTATAAACTTGATGGTATTCGAACAACCTATTTTTGGATGATGAGGTGGCACAGGTGATGACGTAGCAGGGTGAGGTGGCAACCTATGTGGGGCCCACACCTTTTTCTTCCTAAGACTAGGCCCACTAAGGCACCCAACACTTGCTAAATGAAAACTGGATAAAATAAAGAAGTTTCCCAAAGTCATAAAGCATTCTAACGCAAGTTAAAAAGTCAAACTGGGTGACTTGTCTCCCTTCTATTTTAGCATTAGCTTTTGGCCTTTAACTTATATCTTTTTCCTTTCCCGGATTTCCACTTTTCCTGCTTCAGCTTTCCACTTTTTCCCTTTCCCAGCTTTCCACTTTTCTTGCTTTAACTTTCCACTTTTTCCCTTTCCCAGCTTTCCACTTTTCCTGCTTCAGCTTTCCACTTTTTCATTTTCTCCCTTTTCCTTCCATTCTATCACTCATTCACCCTATTTCTCTCCATGAGGTGCACCCCTCTTACCATTTTGACCACAACTTCTCCATGCCTAACTAGTTTTGACCCATTTGACCTCCATTCTCCTCCAGATAACCCCCAGATTTGGCCAAATTGCTTGGGAAAGGTGTGCTTAGCCAGTTTTAGCAGATTTTCATGCAATGACACATGGCAGATGGACAGATTGTCACATGGGCATTGGATATTGCACAACTTTTGGCCCAGTTTGAAACATCAGGGCGAATTCTTCATGCAGTTAGCTATATATGCAGCATACTTCCACAGTTTACAGTTTGATCACTCTATTGCAGGAGCATTACTACTTTCTCATTCTATTATATCTCTTATTCTAGCTTCAGATTCTCAGATTCTTGGATATCATTGTAACAGTTCAATGCATTTCTCTGTGATGGAGCCATTCCTCTAATTTGACATGAATAAAAAGTCTTATGTGTTGATTTTGGCCTAGATTCTTGTTGTTGCATTGGGTTTCTAACAAATTGCAGGTTTCTTGAAGCTCATCCTTTACTGGGGGTCGATTTGGCACCATTGGAGTGTTCTTTTCTTGTTGATTTCTTTCCTTTTGCATTCTATTGGTTCGCTCTACTTAGGGTTTTCCACTAAAATTCACCTGATATCAATTTTTATGCAAGTTTTGGGTGAGGTTATCTAACCCTCATTCCAAAACAATTTTGTGTTTGTTGATTTGTGTTTTTGCAGGTCAGATTTTATCCATCAAGCAACACGCCCTAGGGTAGCCTCCATGTGGTTGGCATGCACCAGCCCAAAACGAGAGGGGTGTTATCATTCGTGACCTTAGGATCCACCCCTGAATTAAGCCTAGTTTGATTCCCTCAACCTACAATCGACCTAAATCCTAGGGTGTCAAATTTAGCCATAACAAATTGGCGCCGTTGTCGAGGAAGAAGTTAGAGGCCCAGGTAGAAGACATTTTCGTGAGTTTTAGTTCACCTGGAAACTCCACAAAGATCTAAAGCGACTCCACTGAGGACCTTACGTAGATCAGCCCGTTTAAACCCAACCCCATAGATCCTTGTTGTAGATATGCATATTCCCTCATCCTCATCATCTGCGCAAGGCCTACTTCCTCCTGCCCCTATTGCACAAGCCAATCCTTTACTTTTACCAGTTTTCCCGATGGTAGGAGCAAACCAACCTAGGATCACCTTCACGCTCAACCTATATGCGCCCTTGAACTTGGCCAACGTTGAGAATCCTTTGAATGCTTTGCCTGCTGGAATTTATGGCAAATACATGCCTAAGATTTCTGGGAACAACGCCATCACTGTAGAATCACACATCAAAGCTTTCTTGGAGTATCTAGAAAACATAGGTGTGACTGAGGAAGATGTAGTCATGAGGCTTTTTGCGCAGTCACTAACTTTGGATGCAAGAGATTCGTACAAACCGCTTGCAATGAACAATATTGATGGTTGGAATACTTTTCATGACAGATTCATGGACAAATGGTCTCACAAACAGGACAATGCTTTTCTCCTTAAATCTGTTTCCTTGATAAAGAAAGATGAAAACGAATCAATAGAAGAATTTAATTCACGTTTTATGGAAGCTTATTATAAGATTCCACATATTGTTAGACCTAATCCTGCTAGTGCTTTAATCTTTTATATTGAACAGTTTGATGGATTATTTGGTGTTTTTTGAATCAGAAAGAACCACACGATCTCTAAAGCGCTTTCAAGGAGGCCCTTAAGATGGAGAAGCATTTCGTCACTGCAAATCAGGCCAAGGTTTGATTGCAAGAGCTGCTAGACCCACAAGACCGAAAGGTATCTCAAACCCCTTCTCCATCTCTTGCTCAACCTCTTTTAGAACTTAAAAAAGAACCCAAGAAAGAAGAAGATGACTTATCTAGTAATCCCCAAGTCGTGAGCCTACTGCAAGACCTTGTCCAGAAGCTTAATATCCAAGATAAACCCTCCCATCCATCCACTTCATCCCAAAGAACTTTCAATCAACAGAGGAGAAACTTGCAAGCCCATAGAAACTTTGAAAACCCTAAAAACCCAAATCCAGCTCCAGGAGCAAACCTTGTAGGGAAAAACTCACTTTTCTCAAGCCCTTACTGTAGAGCTTGTGACATGCCTCATTCTGAGGATACTTGCCAGTTGCTTGCCCAATATGCGCATGTCTTCCTAGGATCAGACAGTCATGAGGACCACATGGTCAACATGGCGGGAGAACTCCATGAGGAATTGGAAGACTCTCGAGAGCACCCTTATGCATCCACATCAGAAATCCAATCTCATAAAAGAGGTGTTTTTCAAATTGACTCTTCCCTTCACCAAGAAGCTAGGTCCACTTTAGATTCACCTGTTGCATGGCCTGCTAGGAGACAGGAAATCCAAAAGGCTAAGGAGGTGCACATGGCCAGGTTAGAAGAGCTCCAAAGACAGTATGTTAGAAGGAACAAAGCAAAATATCCCTACACTTCCAAGGAGTTGTCCTCATCAAACCAACAAGGAAATCAAGCCACAAATGCTTTTTTACCAACTCCACAAGGTCCCAAACGAAATATCCCATCTTTCTTTGACCAAACCAGAAGTGGACAGCTAGCAAGGAATGTTTCCAGCAGCGGTACAGCCACAAATCAACAAGTTTTCCTTTCCCAGGTTTCCACTTTTCCTGCTTTAGCTTTCCACTTTTTCCCTTTCCCAGCTTTCCACTTTTCCTGCTTTAGCTTTCCACTTTTTCCTTTTCTCCCTTTTCCTTCCATTCTATCACTCATTCACCCTATTTATCTCCATGAGGTGCACCCCTCCTACCTTTTTTACCACAACTTCTCCATACCAAACCAGTTTTGACCCATTCGACCTCCATTCTCCTCTAGATAACCCCCGGATTTGGCCAGATTGCTTGGGAAAGGTGCGCTCAACCAGTTTTAGCAGGTTTTCATGTAGTGACACATGGAAGATGGACAAATTGACACAAGGGCGTTGAATATTGGACAACTTTTGGCCCAGTTTGAAACATCAGGGTGAATTCTTCATACAGTTAGCTATATATGCAGCATGCTTCCACAGTTTACAGTTTGATCACTCTATTGCAGCAGCATTACTACTCTCTCATTTTATTCTATCTCTCATTCTAGCTTCAGATTCTTAGATTCTCAGAGGGAGAAGCATTTCGTCACTGCAAATCAGGCCAATGTTTCATTACAAGAACTGCTAGACCCACAAGGCCAAAAGGTATCTCAAACCCCTTCTCCATCTCTTGCTCAACCTCTTTTAGAACTTAAAAAAGAACCCAAGAAAGAAGAAGATGACTTATCTAGTAATCCCCAAGTCATGAGCCTACTGCAAGACCTTGTCCAGAAGCTTAATATCCAAGATAAACCCTCCCATCCATCCGCTTCATCCCAAAGAACTTTCAATCAACAAAGGAGAAACTTTCAAGCCCATAGAAACTTTGAAAACCCTAAAAACCCAAATCCAGCTCCAGGAGCAAACTTTGTAGGGAAAAACTCACTTTTCTCAAGCCCTTACTGTAGAGCTTGTGACACGCCTCATCCTGAGGATACTTGCCAATTGTTTGCCCAATATGCGCATGTCTTCCTAGGATCAGATAATCATGACCACATGGTCAACATGACGGGAGAAGTCCATGAGGAGTTGGAAGACTCCCGAGAGCACCCTTATGCAACCTCATCAGAAATCCAATCTCATAACAGTGGTGCTTTTCAAATTGACTCTTCCCTTCACCAAGAAACCAGGTCCACTTTAGATTCACCAGCTACATGGCCTGCTTGGAGAGAGGAAAACCAAAAGGCTCAGGAGGTGTGCATGGCCAGGTTAGAAGAGCTCCAAAGACAGTATGTTAGAAGGAACAAAGCCAAATATCTCCACACTTCCAAGGAGCCGTCCTCATCAAACCAGCAAGGAAATCATTGACCACCTATTTCAACTAGGGGGTCAACTCCATGTACCATGTAGATATGCACCTGATGGTGCTACCAAGTTCAAGACTTGTTGGTTCTAGAAGGCAGTTTTGGCCTTCAACACTTATTTTTGTAATTGGAATTTTCGCTCCCCTACATGGGATAATAATGTAATGCGTCAGCATGGATCATAGTTTAGGTCAGTTGCCTAGGACTTCACCATTAGAGGAGTCCCTTTCACTGAGTGTTTTTTTTCCTCAAGATATTAATGTGCTGAATACTTGTGTCATCTTGGATATCTTCTTTTCCTTCACATTTCAAGCACTTGTTAGTATATTGTATATCTTGTATCTATCTTAGTTTAAATCTGTATATCTTAGACATTCTTTCTGTGTATCTGGTATCTAGTTCAGTTCAGCTTTGTATACATCACATATTCTTTTGTATCTAGTTTATCTATTTTGTTGTAACATTTGAAACTTGTAATTATCTTGTAACAAACATCCCCTTAACGTAGTTGACCCCTTGCCCAATCTTAGGCACGTCTTAGTTGTCCTAGGAAACAGCCTGATTGTTCATATCTAATTATTGCATCTTGCATTTGCTGCTTGACATCATAGGCTAGATTCCCCCGGACCTTTTGACTTATTAAAACCAACTCCTAGAACATTTAATCGTAAATCTCATCTAGTAACCAGGGTCTACCCCCCTTGGCTTCCCTAGAAGTTAGCCTAGACGGAAGAGGTTCAAGTCAAAGTGACAGTGTGGACTTTGAACCTAGGCATTGTGCCTCCAAGGACACACTAAGTGAGTAGGACTTAGCTCACGTTTGCAAGTGTGTATAAGGACGGCAACATCTTTGGCGCCCTCCTCCATGATGTCCGAAAACAAGTTAGGTGGAGCTTCTAACTTCAGAGCATGGAAGACAAGGATTGACAGAAGGAAAAGAGAAGGAACCGCAAAACATTGCAGTTATGGAAAAGTTCAAAGACGGTGACATCAATGCCATGAGTATCATAGTGGACTCTATAAAAGACCACTTGATACCCTACATCTCCCATCTTGACTCATCAAAGAAGATGTATGATGCCTTAACAAACCTCTTCTCAGTCAAAAACATTGGACAAGTAATGAATACTGAAGAATGAGCTCCGTGACATGAAGATGAATGATGATGACAGCATAACATCATACTTTGTGAGGATCTCTCAGTTAAGAGATCAGCTACAAGCTATTGAAGAGATCATCTCAGAGAAGGAACTGGTAAACATAGTACTCAATGGTCTTCCCAAAACATGGGATGCATTTGCCGCAAGTATGAACACAAGGAAGGAGTATCCTACATTTGAAGAACTTTGGACTTGTTGTGCTCAAGAAGAATCAAGGATCAGTGCAAAAGATAAACCTCAAAAGAAATACGATGATCAAGCCTTCACAGCAAGATTCAAGAATTCCAGGAACAAAAGGAAGTTTTACAATGCTTCAACTGTCGAAAGTACGGTCACTACAAGAATCATTGTCCCGAGCTAAAGAAAAGGAAGGAGACACACGAACCATCAGTTGCCAAAGAAAAGGAACCTACAAAGAAAGCCAAGCCGAACAAAACAGACTTCTTCTTCGAAGACAAGGTAACAACACTCTTCATAGTTCTTGTACATACTATTATCCATCAAAGTTGCACTAGGATGGACTTCCAGCAAGCCACCAAAGTTTGAACATTGTTGTTCAAAATTCAGTGTTCAGAAGTTCAGTCGGTCGTAAAGACCACCCTTTTTCTCTTTACATTTCCATAAAAAATTGTAATAAGAGATGTTGCATGATGAACTTGTAAAAGGTCTTAGCCACCTTAAGTCCTAAGCGTGAGTTATACTCTGGAGTGTTTTTTCACTTACTAATTATATTTTGTCGTTTTCAGGCAATTTATAATTTACGAGTTTTTTCACTCAATCCCTCCAGAGCTGGAGTATATGCCCATGGTTAGGCTTAAGCATGGATCTAAGCCTAGTTTCTAATGTATATTACCATGCTAAACATTCTCCTAGAATCTTATGGAAATGTACTGAGTCCCTCTTAGGTTTTTTTTTTATTTTTTCAGTTAATTAAAAAATTGTCACAATTCAGCAATTTTTAATTAAAAAATAAAGACGTATTTAAAAAGTGGTACTAGGGGACTTCATATGCCATGGGGATGCTCATTTTTGGACCCAGAGCACCCATATTACCTAAGTACCCACTTGGTTGAGTAAAATTAGTGATTTTAATCACTTAAAAGTTAATTTTACTCCAAAACCCCAAAAAAGTCAAATAAAATCATAAAAAATCAGCAAAAGGCTAAATTTAGGGAAACATGTGGGGACATGTTGGAGACGAAATAAAGCCCCAAAAGGTTATGTGGCAGCAAGAGGATGATGATCATTGGTTAATAGAATAAAGTGGGCATGTGTTTGGTTGTTTAAACATGTGTCAAATAAAGGGGTGCGCACCTCTTGAGAGATGGCACATTCCCATGAGGGGCAGCCAACCTCTTGAGAGGTGGCACCCCATATCCCTTCAAGATCTGATAGGTGGCGAGTTGGGAGATGTGTGGG
>ML841012.1:8512-21671 GCA_009831015.1 Picea engelmannii
CAAGAAGAATCTCGTTGTAGAGTTTGAGATGAAATACCTAGGCCTAATGCATTATTTCTTTGGTCTTGAAGTTTGGCAGAGCCCAAAGAATATCTTCCTTAACCAAGGGAAGTATGTAGTTCAAATATTGAAGAGATTTGACATGTTGGAATGTAAAACCATGAACACACCAATGGAAATGAATTTGAAGCTCCTGGATGATACTTCGTCAGAGTTGGTTGACATTATTCTATACAGACAAATGATTGGATCTTTGATGTATCTAAGGAATACCAGGTCATATATATGCTTTGTTTTGAACACCTTAAGTCAGTATCTGGTGAAGCCCAGACATGTTCACCTTGTAGCTGCAAAGCATGTAATGAGATACCTTAAGGGTAGGTTGGATTATGGTCTTTGTTATACTAGAGATCATGAATTCAGACTGTATGTTTATACTGATTCAGATTGGGCTGGAAGTGCTTTAGACATGAAGAGCACTTCATGATGTTGTTTCAGTTTGGGGTTAGCCATGACTTCATGGAAAAGCAGGAAGTAATCCAGTATTTCTCTCATCACGACAGAAGCAAAATACATTGCAGCATGTTCCACCAGTTGTGAAGCCATATGGCTTCGAAAGTTGTTAACAGTTATGTTCGCTCTGAAGATGGAAGCCATCGTGATTCTATGTGATGACCATAGTTGTATAAAGAAGATGGAGAACCTAGTGTTGCTGATAAGTTGAAGCACATAGAGATCTGATATCACTATATTCGTGATATGGTGCATAGGGGAGCTATACAGATCCAATATGTTGGCACAAATGAGAAGCTTGCAGTTGTGTTGACCAAGCCTCTATCTCATGTGAAGTTTGAGTACTTCCGAGACAAGCTTGGTGTAGTCTGAAAGGACCTTCCTCGAAAGGGGGAGTGATGTTGATGATACTATGGTATCCTGACTAACAACAGGTAGCTTCATTAGGATTTTATATCCTAGGGGATTGATCATCCCTGGGCAGATCTCGAAGGTCTGGTAAGGACGGTCTGTCAGAGTACCTATGCATGTATATGCCAGCTGTGGTTAGTAGTGGTAGCTATGTTAGGATTTCATATCCTAGGGAATCTTATGATTCCTGGGCAGATCCCGAAGTTCCAGTAAGGACGGTCTGTCAGAGTACCACATGGTAGCTTGTTAGGATTTTATATCCTAGAGAATATTATGATTCCTAGGCAGATCCCAAAGGTCCAGTAAGGACTTTCTATTAGAGTACCACAAACGTTGTTGTTGATACATCTGCCTCATTCTTGTGCCACATGTTGATGATGTTGTTGTTCCATCTTTGTCTTGCTGATGTTGTTGTTCCGGCTTCGTGTTGTTGATGATGTTGTACCATCTTCGTGTTGTTGTTGATGTTGTTGTTCTAGCTTCATGCTATTGATGTTGGTGTTTCAGCTTCATGCTGGTAATGATGATGATGATTTTACTCTAGCTCCATGTTATAAGTGATGATGATATTGATGATGAGAAAAAGCTTCCGATGATTTATAGATGTGCTAGTCAGTGTTACAGATGTTGATGATGTTGCTTCCCTCTCCTTCTCTCGATGATGTTGTATTGGGTCATGTCAGTAGAATATCCTTCTCATTAAGGGGGAGTGTTGAAATATTGTAACTTCGAAGAATATTCTAATTATATTTGAGTTATTATCTTATAGATCAAATCCCCTTTTGCATATTGATCATGTCGGGCCTTGTATAAGATCAAATCCCCTTTCTTGGATTGGTCAAACTATATTTGTATGGTGGTATTTGTGAAGTCGACCCCACTAAGTGAAGAGACATAACCCTAGCACCTCCTCAACTAGTATTTATATGAGGATGGTGCCTCACTTATACACACTCACTCTAACTCATCTAGTGTGCATATCTTGAAAGTAGTTGTAGTTGTAGGAGAAAGGAGAAAGGAGAAGAGATGTGCATGCTTAGTCTTGGTTTATTCTTGGCGTTTTGGTCTTAGTCTTGGAATTGTATTCACAATCTATTATTGAGGAAGTTTTTGATGGGTTTTCTCCCCCATGAGGGTTTCTTTCAGTGATCCTCTTTATGTTGTTGTTTTGGAAATGCATTGAATGCTCTAGTAAATTTGAAATAACCTAATAACAATAGTAAAAACTTAACATGGTGGACACTACTGCTGCCAATCAATGGTCAATCAATGGTGATGTACGGTAAGAGGAGGGCCGTTGTCTACTTATCTGGCTCTCGTCACTCCATGTTTGCAATTTGTGAGCCTCGAGACATCATCTCCTTAGTTACCCATAGGAATGAGGGGTAACATTTGGCTCCTAATTGGGGACATGTGCTCTCCTTAGCGTACATGAGAACCTCAACATCTCTCGGTAATACCTGTGCCTACACTTAGTTAGACAAACATGTTGGGATATCAAAGGGTGGTACACTCACCCCTTTATTCATATAATTGAAAATTCAAAAATCCAACTATCCATTAAAAAGAAAATTTTGCATTTTTCAAAAACTTTAAAACAACTAAATGTAAATCTAGTAAAACAACTATGCCCAAATGCAATAAAGAAATATGTAAATAAAATATGAACATGCAAAACTACATAAATGCAACTTAACTAYYATGAACACACAAATGCAAATGCAAGAAAACAAATGACCTACCTACTTACCAGGGCCCAAGGCCCATGAAGATCATGTCCCATCAACATACGGTCGAATGATAGACCCATCAACTAGTAATGGCATCTTCCTCCCATCCATCGATGATAAATAACAAATGACCTTTTCTGACTTCTTCTTAACAATGTAAGGGCCAAGCCATAAAATTTCATTCATCTTATCATTCTTAGGTTTTCCCTTTATCTTATCCCACATGAGTGCAAGGATTCCTTCATCAAATTCATCATAAGGTATGTCTTCAATGTAAGGTGGAGTAGGTGGACCTACTGTTGGGATCTAAAGATGTCCTAAAAACAACCTTAGATTAACATTAATTTATCAACCCGAGGATTCGTCTTTTATTTCAAGATTATCAACAAAGTCTATGCAGATAGCTTGTAGAGGCTAAAATCGCGTAGTTAAAGTAAATCTGGGTTTATCAACAATCAAGTTCCTCACACATTCATTAAACTTCTGAAACTAAGATCTTACGTAACATAATTGAAATCTGATCTATAACGTACTATGAATCAAATGCATGAATTGAGTTGCTGAATTGATCTAATTAAGAAATAGTAATTGAATCTATGAAAACGCTTAATAAACTGATCTATCGATGATTATCTAACCTGCTGGAAAGAAATAGCTGAGTACTGTAAATTGGGAAAAAACAACAAATGGAAGGAACAACAAATGCTAATTAAGAAAAAAGGAACAACAAATACTAAACTAAGCGAAAGGAACAACAAATGTTAATTTAAGCGAAAGGGACAACAAATGCTAAATTAAGTGAAAGTAACAACAAATGTTAATTTAAGAGAAAAGGAACATCGTGTGTGAAAATGAGAGGAATTGTTAAGCAGTAATCTACAACAATGGAAACTAGAACAACAATCGATAACATTCAAAATGAGGCATTTATCTTCTGTAAGAAAACATCATAAAATCATCAACACACTTATACATTTATCTTAACTATTGCAAAAGAGATTAATTCACAGAACATAAATCAAAATTGATAGAATTATAGATTGAAACAGTAACTCCTTCAGACTGGGCCCTCGTTCCTCAGAAGCACTGCTGCTAGAAACTCAGTATGTGAAAATGATGAAAACATGCAAAGCTTTTAATGATTCCATAACTGGTACAACATTTACAAAAATTGCTTGTGCAGAGCAATTTTGAGTTCTGAATGCTTGGATAAAATTCTTAGATGATCCTTCCTAGGATCCATTACCCTCTATATATTACAATAATATGGGTAAATTAAGCTATCCCGAGGATCGAGAGATCCTTAGGATCGCTTTTACTATTTATAAAATTTACAAAATAGAGAATTAATCTCCCTCGAAACTGCTTTGCGCCCAATATCTTCAACCTCCAATAGATTACATATCTTCAAAATCTCTGTAGCTATCCTGGGTTTAACAATATTTATTCATTCTTGTAACAAAATCAAACAATTCCAACCATATTTTAGAATTTATTTAATATAACTCAATAATATTTCTAGAAGACATTTCAATCATTTTCTATCCTAATTATTCCTAATTAACAAATAAGTCAATCAAGATTATGTCATAAACCGTGGGAACAAGGAGGATATTTGTACCTTTTTCATAACCCAACATACCCCCCCCAACTTACCTTCTTGCATGTCCTCATGCAATATGAGATCTTACATGTAAAGCAGTGATGTTATAAGGAGTAAAGGTTGGTTCACCAGGTCCCTTGAACCCATTCTTGCGTTTGGGCTCTCCAAAAGCAGCTTCTTCCCTCTTCCTATTAATTTGATAATCTCTCTGGTAATCCTCTGGAGAAAACTAGATGATAGGGGGATTATATCTGCACCCAATCCAGACAGGTCCTTCCTCCTAGATCATTCTGGTATACCTTTCCACTCTGAAGTTAGCTGCAAAAAAGTTCTTGAAACCAAAGGGTTCCCTACTCTTGACTTCAATTGGGGAGGCATCCCATATTAACATGGAAGCAGGAAGGGCTTCTTCTTTAAGTTCCCTAAAATGTGTTATGCCTGAACGTATAACTGTCGGTGAAAAGAGTCCACAATCCCTTCCCTTTTCATGAATTTTCTATGTCGCATGATGGCTGGAAAGGATTTTGGAGGTTCCCCTCTGATCCAAAGATCCAGCCCAATTTTCCTCTTCATGAAGGTCTTGTGAGCTTTATCCCACCTAATTTGATTTTCAGTAAAGGATAGGAATGCTTGAAGCTGTATGTCCCCAATAAAGGGACCATGGTTATCTTTCCTGTTTTCTTCCAAAATGAAGCTGTGGAAGTATAGCTCACACAAAAATTATTGCACCTTCTCTTCCTTCTCTCTAAAACATGAAATAAAATCAGAGACAGTGGTGAATTTAATTGGTTTACCTGCTCTAATAGCTTTCACCCTCAGCAACAGATAACGCTCTAATAAAAACAAGGGATAGTTAGTAGAAGGAGCCCTGCAATTTATTGCATCAGTGTAGATATCACAAATGTCTTTGATTTGCTCCAAAGATTTATCTAATTGATTTTGTACCTTCTTCACCTTCCCTTGGGCTCTAGTGAGCTTAACAAATGTTTTGTTTTCTGTTGCTGAAATGGTCTTAAGCTATTTAACAACTTTTTGATGTTCTTCCATAGTGATGATTTCATCTTTGCTTTGAGTTAGGGCTTGTTGGGCTTTCACAGGCTCTGCTTCTAACCTGTTAATGATGGCATTCTATTCAGGAGACTAAATGCTTCTTTAGTCTGACAGGTTGTTTCTTCTATGGCTGGGACATCTGTCTGGGTTTATGCATCAGTGGTTTCCAGAGGAGTAGGAAAATTTGTGGGAATCATTTCCTCAAGTTGAGCAGCTTCTTCTTCTGGAATTTCTGGTTGAGTTTATGTTTCATGTGCTTTTAAAGGAATATCCCCTTCATTTTGAACAACTTCTTCCTCTACTGCTTCAATCTCAGTCTGAAGTTCCATCTCTGTTGTCTCTTCAGGGACATGCAACTCTGTCTGTGTTCCTACAGAACTTGTTTGGACTGTCCTCCTAGGAAGAGGGTTTCTTCCCTGTGTTCCAGGCCTTTTGGTCTTCTTTCTTTCATGGGCCTTGTTGGCTTGATCCAATTGTTTTCTTAATTCTTTAATAATTTCCTTGAGTTTGCCAACTTTTTTCTTTAATACTTTAATCCTTTAACCCTTCTCTTCAACAACTTGTTTTCCTATTTTAACCTTCTGATTCTGCTGTGGATTTTGCTTGATTTATGTTTTTGTGAAATGTCAAGGTTTTCTTCACCTTGATCAGTCAATAATTGTTCCTTTGTTTCTTCTATGTGTTTTGCCCACACTTCAAGGCTATTTACCTCAGTGTGAGGTTCTACCTGTGTTGTATTTTCTGGGAATGACATCTCTATGTCAGGGAAGTCTGCAACAGGGTTTGAAGAAGAATATGGTGCTTGGTATTCTTCTAGCATGTTTGTGTCTTTGTCAATTGAGGTCCCTAAATTCTCTAGAACCTGAGCCATTTCTACCTCATAGCTTTTGAAAAACTGTTCTGTGAGGCATTCCAGTGATGGATGGGTATCTTCCTGAGTTTTTTCTTATGGGGTTTGTTCTGTCTGTTCAATTCCCTGAATATCTTCCTATGAGGGTTGCTATGTCTGCATCATTTCCTGGGTTTCTCCAGGCTATTCTATCTGTGTCATTTTGTTACACATTATTTTCGTCATCTCTATGACTGTTAATGATGTAAACCTATATGTTTCCTTCAGAAGGGGTGGTGGCCTGAATTCTTGAAGAAAGAAGGGAAAATAATTTTTCCTGAGAGAAGAAGTTACATGTTTTCCTCTATAAAAACCCTATTAAAGAGGATTTCCACAGGCTTCTTTATACACATGGTGCGGAAATGCCTGGTTTTCGCAGGCTGCACTATATCTACGGTGAGGAAATTCCTATTTTCCACAGGTTACACTATATCTAGGCTGTGGAGTTTTCGTAGGTTGCTCTATAGCTATGGTGCGGCGGCCTTCGTACGTGGGGAAAACGAGCATTTTATCGATGCTTATAGAAGGATAAGCTTCTATGGTGAGGTGGCCTCTGAACGGTTTGGATCTTACTTGCTTTCATGATTTAGTGGGATCATCCTAACTTCCTCATCTTATCCTCTTCAGCTTATAAAAGGAGAGGAGCTTTGTTGACGGGCAAAATTGACCGCTCGTCAAATGGAGGGGTGGATCCGGGTTGGGGTTGTTTAAATAACCCAAGCTGTTTGGAATGATCCACTCCGATGGGTTTAGCGGCTCCATTGGCCGATCTAAGTCCTAGGAAAACGAAAGAAAAACTAAGCTAAAGAAACTAATCTAAGTGAAAAAAGAAGCTACAACAAACTATATACAAATCTAAAATATACATATACAGTTCACTAACTAATATTATAAAACAATCATTCTACTTATTAAATGTTCAGTTATTAATACAATTAAATCTTGATTATATATACAACATTTACAAAATACAAATTTTGATTGAAATTTGCAAAATGATTTGTAAATTGTCTTATGACAACGAAGCTATTATTTTTGGATTTTTATAACTTTTATGAAAAAGGAATGAAACAACATCTATCTAGCTAAGCAACGAAGATAATAATCTGTACTATATATCTATCTAAACTACAGAGAATTCTCAAATTTATTTAACTATTAAATTGCAAATAACAAACTGACCTGAAGTAGCGCTTCCTATTTGCCCTGTGCATAGTACTCGATTCAGTTGTTTGATGGGGGAAACCCGCACCAGATTTTCCAACAAGCTTCTCGTAAACTAGAAGCAACAACGCTCTTGAATACGAATGACAGAACAAACAAGAAGTATAGCAACAACAATTTTATAGTTTACAGATCATCACATTTAGATAAATTCCAGTGCGAAGATTTGTACATAACTATTCAAATAAGAAAGAAGATAAACCTTCTATTCATTAAATTAAAACAGAGTAATTGATGTAATATAAAATGAGATACATCAAATATGAACCATACTTTAAATCATATCGCATCAACCTGTAACAAATCTTGATATCTAAAGTAGTCAATAATTTGATTACAAATTAAAATGCACAAAAAACTTGAACAAAAGTATGATCAATTGAAAGCTAAAGCCGTACAAAAAATCCACTTTTATTCGAGTCTGTATAATCAGTCCATAGTCTCTGTTCTCCCAACAGTGATGGGTTTTTTACAAAAAATAATAAGTATATAAAGGCCACAGGGTGAAACATTCCCTGTGGAAATCATCAAAACTATTTGCAAAAGATATGGGAACAATCTCCCAAATTCCTGTTCCTATCTAAAACTAACAACCCAATCCAAAACTAATGTACATAAAAAGCATGTTGAAAGATGCTACAATCGATCCAATTCCCTTTGAACAGATACACAAAAATACATGCTGTTCAGATTGTGTTCATTTGTAAAATCAACAGAAATTCAAATTTTATGACTAGCTAACAGAATCTCACGATTCTGTAGCTAGTCATATTTACAAACAGAATCGTATTAAATTAATCCAATGGTAACAGACATGTATGCTATCTATCAAACAAATCCTTTATTACTAATTCAAAACAAATAAATCATTCTTGCTAAAACAAAACAAATTGTTTATGCTAATTCAAAAACAAAACAGAAATATATTTGATTTGAGCCAACAAAATCATTTATTCTAATTTAAGAAAGATAGAATCATGCTAAAATTTAAACAAAATCATACCAGCCATTGTGAAATCAAATCGAATCATGATGGATGTAGCTGCTTACACGTTTTTTTTCTTTTAAAAAATCACATGTCTTGTAGATGTAAAACTTGCTGGCAGACTGGTTGAATATCCTTTGAATTGATCAAGGGTTCAACAGGGGGCAAGAGTGTAGGAGGGGGAATGGCCGGACAAGTGAGAAGGGTTCTGAGGCACAGGCCTAGAGAAATAATAAACGTTTCAGCAAATACAAACAGACCAAAACACACCTTTCAACCACGGAGAAGATCTGAGATTTGACCTCTAAAACATGAGCTATAACTCTGTAATAACCCAATTTCTGAGGAAACCGCCCATGCTGAAGGTAAAGGGGCTAATTTTGGTTCTGGGTTTTCAAGGGTTTGATCTGATTCAAAACCGTTTTCCCAGAATCGCCCACGCAAAAACGTGTCTCTGGGAGGCAATTACGTGGTTAGCGTAAGCAGTGTTCTCTGGCACTATCAAACAATAACAGATTCTGGACACCATGGGGTTCAATTTGCACTACAGGGGCCATAGGAGAGAGCACACAGTCAACAGGGTAAACGGTGAGGGGTTGGACAGGGTAGACATAGGAACAATTCCCACAGTTTTCTCAAAACAAGTAGAGGTAGCCCAAGATGCAAGGCAGACGTTAATGCCTATGCGTGCGAGGGTGTTGGAATGAATTGAAACCATGCAAAACATTCATTTTGACATGTACAATCGACGACGCCTTGGTAATTCAAATTATTCAGAACACAATTCAAAGCTTTGTACACCAAATATCAAATAGATTAATCACATACTCATCGAAAGCCATAACATACATAACCAAAAGATTTTGACCAAATATCCAATAACTATTTGAAAACCATAGTGTTCATAACCAACAATTGGTCCGTATGTTAAATCAACAATAGTATGTGTATGATTTAAAACAAAACAACATGTTGAATATTGCACCAAAGGTTTAATAAAAAACACCAAAAATCATTGCATCACGGACTTATAACTTGAAACCATATTAACCAAAATGCAAAGTGAATAAAGGTTTGGTGTCTTGCCAACTGTATGACCATTAGAGGTGAAATGACCACATGAACAAGAGTATTCGTAACAATCTAAAGATGATTTTAACACTATCGACATGACTTCCAATTCAAGGTTTTCACGCTTGCAGTCGTGAAAACGAAAACAAAAGGCAGGTGTGTGAATGTGCAAGATAATAGTGTCGTTTTGTTTTAAAAAATTGCGACGAGTATTGAGGGTTCAAAACCCTTGTGTAGGCAGCTTGTAAGGAAAAGATAAAAATGCAAAATGGCTGCCAACAATGGCGACACACTGGTAGAAGCAGTTATCTCTGCCAAAAGAACAAATCCAGATTATGATAATGAGAATAATTCTAACTCAAAAACAACCAGAAAATTGTTTAAACATCATCATTAATCAAAGAATTCCAGCTGTGCTTAAAAGATGAAAACTGATAACAGTCTTAATACAAGCGAGTCATGATATTAAAGATAAATCTCCAATACTGTTGACAGAGCCACTGCTGTTAGCAGGCGTCCATAGCCTCGACAGGGTTGCTATTTAACCCACTATGATATCCGTATCCTGCCAAGAAGTTCCAGATCAAAATAAAGGACATTTTAAGGTCAAGAGATTCCATATTAGCAAATTTTCATATACCCAACATTGCTTCGCTGCCAGCGGGCCTGTTCAGTACCCCGGCGAAGTTTTCTTGGCGTCATGCATGCATTTACCCGCTGCTAGTAGACCTGTTCAGTATCTCGGCGGGTTTACAAGCACGTCCCATAACTCTTTTAATGATTTGTTTAGTTTCTAAAGATATATAATTGAGCGGGGTGACGCTGAAAATTATGATATTTTAGACATTTTTTTACAGACCTTGAAAGAATTTTTTAAACTATCCTTCATTAAGATTTAGAGATGGTTTGTTTACAAAACTGACCTTCGAAGTCAGGGAGACATCTTCTGAGTTATTCCCTTAAGGAACAGGGACAACGTAAGAAGAAAAAGATGATCGTGACAAGCTTCGCTTACAGATTGAAATCAATAAACTTCTTTCAAACAACATACTTTTTAACATGGATGTAAATTTCAGAAGCATATCACAATTGATGTTTAGACAACTTTTCAGCAGTCATTTCAGAGAAAGAATTTTCTGTTTTCTTTGTCTAAACAGTTCAAAATGAAGGTATGTGTATTTCAAAAAGAAAGATTGATAAGCATAAATGGAAACAAAAAACACCAGTGAAGAAAAAATTGGAAAGCAAAGAAATCCAAACAACAAAAACAAAAAACAAATATGTACAGAAGGTGCATCTGAAAACCTCATGCCACAAAATCCCTTGGGAGACTGAAAAGTAGGAAATTTTTTTTTGATGGGAAAGCAGTCTTACTCGTGGTACCTTGGGTCAGGGTTGATTCAGATTTATTTATCTCTTTACTTTCCATTTAGGATTTTCATGACAATACTGTGTTTTTGAAAATAAATTTTCAACTAAGAGTAAAGAGAAAAGGATCAAGGGGACTTCCTTGACAACAGCCGTATTATGGTTCTCGTGGTGCACCCACTTGCATTCATGACTGCATTATTAAAAAGAGAAATAGTGAGAAATAAAACTGAAAGAAAACCTATTCCTAAACCTACCCTAACTATTGAACAAATCAGGATACTACGTGAAGTCATGCTTCCAATGTAGCCATTGGAGTAACTCCAATCCTGCAACGGAAACAAAATCAAACATTATTAATAAGAATGGTAATATATCAACAAATGATAGAAACATATCACACTTACCTTCATAATAATCATCTAAAAACAAAGTAAGCATGATCTTACCATTCCCTTCAGTATTCTTGATGTATGAATCCTCCAGACATTGTGCAATCTTGTCGTGATAAGGGTCATAATGGCATGGGCGAGTGTAAGTAGGTTTGAAAAACTTGTTAGGATTACGAGGAAATGAAATAACTATCAACCAAGGCTGAGATGCCCCATCCTCCTGACAATTCTCTAAGTGTTCATTAATTTCTTCACATGGAGGATCTAAAAGAAACATGTCACGCCTACTTCCAAGATACTTAGGTAAAAAGAAAGCAAACACAACCTTGTCTTTATTATGAAATTTATTTATATATGAATATTCAAGCCATCCTAAGATCCTGTCACAAAAATGAGGATGCAAACCATGACTTTGATGAAACGAATATATCAATGGGAAACTCATCATAGGAGGATTCATGCAATCAATTAGATTATTGGTTTGAATGTTTCTTTTGATGAGATTGATCATTTCAAAATGTGAAGTATAAAAATTAAGATTTGATCTAAGCAAAGAACGAATATGAAATGTAGAACGTTTGATCTGCATAAAATATAATGTATCGTCCTTTTCAACAATAAATTGTGTAAAATCATCTCGCAACATGTCCTTCTCCCATGTGAGTGATGAAAGTGAACAAGCGTCAAATCCGGTTTTATCAATGTTATGCTCGGAATTAATTTCACCAAAATTTAGCATATCGAAAGGATATGATTGTGGTGGAAGAGAGTAGGATGTTGTAGGTAAGATGTTAAGTCCAACAAAGTCTAGGAATAGATCAGGATATAAAAAATAAAAGGAATCATAAATAAGCACACAAAAAGAATACCTCAACATAATATGATCATCTGGATTTGCCTTTTGTGTGATAAATAATTCAAAATTTATGTGACCAACATCTAGTCTTTCCTGTGAACAAAGTGCATTTTGAGGATGAAGGTTTAAGGTTTCTTCTTCTAGTTGCATATCTTCTTCTCTAATCAGTTTCATAGGAGTACTAGAACATTCAAGATGATTTTCGTCACTTAAGTGTTCTTCAATGATTGATTTCAAATGTTGATTAGAGCATGAGTTAAAAGAATGAGGATATTCACCTTGAGCCATAAATGAATCTTCTTCTATACTATTCGAAGAGTGAAAATACAATGATTCAAAGGAAAAACCAATTTGATTGTCAATAAGAACTTGGTCAATAGATTCTACCTCCCTAGCTTGTTCAACATTGTCAGAAGGATCCTTCTCTTCTTGCGAAGAGAATTGTTCTTGCAGTTGAGTGATAAGATTTGCAATTAGTTCTTCCTTCGTGCTTGAATATGATTGGATAGAAGGGATGCAAGCATCACAGAAGAGACTTAATGCAAATGACATGTCATCGAGATTAAATTTACAGAGGATATGATAGACTCTTGTCAAAAAGTCTTCTGAAGATGAATTGCTGTTGATTAACGAAGTATGAAATTCTTCACACAATTGATCGAAATCATAAATTTCAAAAGCATCTAGAAACTCATCTACAAATTGAACCAATAAAAAATGTGACATGCTGGAAAGGATTCAAACCAATGTTTGATTCGACCTCTAAAAGTAAAAGTGAACAGTCTGCATAGAACTCCTAAATCTGAGATGTCATGTTTGATGCATTTGCACCAAAACTTGTTAAGGTGGTCTTTAACAGATATATTGCCTCCACCATCAAAGGTGAGTTTGGACAAGCGTGAGACTGTCCGTTGGGAGCATCAAGTAATGAGAAGTTGAAAGCATGTTCTAACACAGTGATTTGGGGAGCCATGGGGAAATTGAATATATTTAAAATAAAGGCTCCTACAAGGCCAGCTTGTCAGTCGACCCTCCTTCTAGCGCCATTTGTTGACGGGCGAAATTGA
>ML841012.1:22643-41095 GCA_009831015.1 Picea engelmannii
TCCCAACAGTGATGGGTTTTTTACAAAAAATAATAAGTATATAAAGGCCACAGGGTGAAACATTCCCTGTGGAAATCATCAAAACTGTTTGCAAAAGATATGGGAACAATCTCCCAAATTCCTGTTCCTATCTAAAACTAACAGCCCAATCCAAAACTAATGTACATAAAAAGCATGTTGAAAGATGCTACAATCGATCCAATTCCCTTTGAAATTCGTGTGTACCTGTAGATACACAAAAATACATGCTGTTCAGATTGTGTTCATTTGTAAAATCAACAGAAATTCAAATTTTATGACTAGCTAATAGAATCTCACGATTCTGTAGTTAGTCATATTTACAAACATAATCGTATTAAATTAATCCAATGGTAACAAACATGTATGCTATCTATCAAACAAATCCTTTATTACTAATTCAAACCAAATAAATCATTCTTGCTAAAACAAAACAAATTGTTTATGCTAATTCAAAAACAAAACAGAAATATATTTGATTTGAGCCAACAAAATCATTTATTCTAATTTAAGAAAGACAGAATCATGCTAAAATTTAAACAAAATCATACCAGCCATTGTGAAATCAAATCGAATCATGATGGCTGTAGCTGCTTACACGTTTTTTTTTTCTTTTAAAAAATCACATGTCCTGTAGATGTAAAACTTGCTGGCAGACTGGTTGAATATCCTTTGAATTGATCAAGGGTTCAACAGGGGGCAAGAGTGTGGGAGGGGGAATGGAAGGACAAGTGATAAGGGTTCTAAGGCACAGGCCTGGAGAAATAATAAACGTTTCAACAAATACAAACAGACCAAAACGCACCTTTCAGCCACGAAGAAGATCTGAGATTTGACCTCTAAAACACGAGCTATAACTCTGTAATAACCCAATTTCTGAGGAAACCGCCCACGATGAAGGTAAAGGGGCTAATTTCGGTTCTGGGTTTTCAAGGGTTTGATTTGATTCAAAACCGTTTGCCCAGAATTGCCCACGTAAAAACGTGTCTCTGGGAGCAATTACGTGGTTAGCCTAAGCAGTCTTCTCTGGCACTATCAAACAATAATAGAGTCTGGACACCATGGGGTTCAATTTGCACTACAGGGGCCATAGGAGAGAGCACACAGTCAGCAGGGTAAATGGTGAGGGGTTGGACAGGGTAGACACAGGAAAAATTCCCACAGTTTTCTCAAAACAAGCAGAGGTAGCCCGAGATGCAAGGCAGACGTTAATGCCTATGCATGCGAGGGTGGTGGAATGAATTGAAACCATGCAAAGCATTCATTTTGACATGTACAATCGACAGCGCCATGGTAATTCAAATTATTCACAACACAATTCAAAGCTTTGTACACCAAATATCAAATGGATTAATCACATACTCATCGAAAGCCATAACATACATAACCAAAAGATTTTAACCAAATATCCAATAACTATTTGAAAACCATAGTGTTCATAACCAACAATTGGTCCGTATGTTAAATCAACAATAGTATGTGTATGATTTAAAACAAAACAACATGTCGAATATTGCACCAAAGGTTTAATAAAAAACACCAAAAATCATTGCATCACGAACTTATAACTTGAAACTATATTAACCAAAATGCAAAGTGAATAAAGTTTTGGTGTCTTGCCAACTGTATGACCATTAGAGGTGAAATGACCACATGAACAAGAGTATTCGTAACAATCCAAAGATGATTTTAACGCCATTGACATGACTTCCAATTCAAGGTTTTCACGCTTGCAGTCGTGAAAATGAAAACAAAAGGCAGGTGTGTGAATGCGCAAGATAATAGTGTCGTTTTGTTTTAAAGAAATTGCGACGAGTATTGAGGGTTCAAAACCCTTGTGTAGGCAGCTTGTAAGGAAAAGATAAAAATGCAAAATGGCTGCCAACAAGCTCTCATGGAGAAAGTTAGCTTTTGAGATTGGCTTGAGTTAGAAGTTGTTTTGGCTTGAGATTGTTAGCTTGGTTAGAGTGGCTTTGAGCTTTGCTTTGTCAAGATAGATTGTGAGTAGCTATCATATCTATGGTCTCAGAATCCTTGGAGCAAGAAGTGTGTGGGAAGCAACGAATTGTTGGAAGGAACCTTACGAAATCAAGGCATTCGGTTGTAATCTCTTTTCCTATTATTTAATATAATACAATGGCATGCTTCTTTCCCATAGAATTATCTTTATTTTATTGCATAATTCCTTGATCATATGCATAGGTTGTCATTGAATATACTTTTATTGCTTTCACTTTGGTTGGTTTGTGTCTCATTGCAGGATCAACATCACAAAGGCATCGGAGCGAAACATGAACAACAAAGACATAAGGAAGCGACACTTAAATGTATGTCTCTCATCTTTTTTTTAGTAGTAAATTCGATTATTAGAGCCTAGGGAAATCCCCATGTTCTGTCTTGTTTTGTTCTAGATCTAAGTGGATCTAGGGGGATTGATTTGTGTCCACACTTAAAACTTAGCCCGATAACACATTTCCTAGGTTTCTCCAGGTTGTTATGTTTGTTTGCTTCTTCTTTTCTTCTCAGTGGAGGTTTTAGGGACAACAATCGTCCTTTTTCTCTTTTTTGTTGATGTCTTTTCCTGTGAGGTCCGAGTCTCTGCCAATTGGACATGGTCTGCCTCAATTTCAGGTTGAGGAAATGGAACTTCCATTTGGGAAATAACTTCCCCTTCCTGTGCTACTTCAATTCCCTGGGGTGGGTCTTCATGATGTAATTTGGTTTGTTCTAGTTGTAGAGGCCTATTGGCCTCGATACGATCACCCCAGGTTATTTGAGTTTGACTCAGGGCCTTATTTACTATCAATTTTACTAATCCATGGTGGCTGATGATAGTAACAAGATCTTTTGCCTTCTGTGTTCTTATAGAAACCTCATGTAACATAGCATTTAGAAAAAATGGTAGATTGATTGCTAACCGTTGTTTGAGTGCTGCTAGTAGTTTGAGGTGGCATGGATGGATCACATTGTACCTTCTGTCGCAGGTGATATACCTCTATATTACACCCACCAGTTCTTTCCATGGCTCGCTGAGAGTGCTGGGGTTAAGTCCCTTTCCCTTTTTATTAAGTTCCTCTTGAGGTTCTACGAAAGATTCTACAATTTCTTTGAGCGTTGTATATCTTCCAGTCCATTGTATCCCTGTGTTAGGGAGGCCTGTAACCTTTGCTACGATTTCCTGAGTGACTGGAATTTGTATTTCTCGAACCATGGATATTCCTCTCTGCAAGTTCTAGAAGAATTCGAGAATGATGTTCGTATCATATCCTTGCAACCGGTTGAAGTACTCCGTCCACCCCAGACGGTGTAGGATTTCTCTTTCCTTCTTAGTTACCTTTAGTAATGTTGGCTCCCGATGCACACTTCGACCACCCATATTTTCTGTGAGTAGGTGAGGATGCTATCATTCCTTGCTGCAACTTAACTCAACCAGTTTTTGAAACAACATAAATAGAAAATATAGAACAACGTTGTTTATAAAAAATGTGAATTCTTCTTGTTTACTGCACTCATTGTAATCTATTAGTAATTGTGCTGAGCATTTGTCCCCCATAAATGTAAAGGTCGACCTCGACTGTCAAAATTCACGAGTGTAATAATGGCGGGTAGTTCCTGTGAGGTGTGATTACTATGCCGCTGTCGCCACTGGAGAAACAATCATTAATAACTTTTAAAAAAATCACTTTAACGATACTTATGATAATCATCACTTTGTGTGGGAAATTCGAATTGTCATACCTATGTTAGAAACCCTTTGAGGAAAAATATTTCGAATAATTTTTAAATTTGTTCACATGTTTTAAAATGTTCCACATATCATAACATTGTTACTTTCCCTTGTTTTATTGGATATAACCAGAATGATAGCCTCATTGTTTAGGAAAGGAAATTTAAGGACACATTAAAACTTGGCGTATTTAAGATAAACTTTGATACCACAGGCAGAGCCACTGCTGCCAGCAGACGTCCATAGCCTCGACATGGTTGCATTTTAACCCATAGATGAGCCTATATCCTTAATAAATAATTTGAATTGTCTTTTCCCAAGAAGACCATTATCCTGGTTTGGTAGCCAGATGATGATAATGCCACTCACTAGATTGTAAGCTAAGTGAACAAGTCGGCTTTTGATGAGACCTCTTGCCCTTTGACGAAAGAAATGACAAAGGCCATTGCCCTGGTGTGGTAGCCATAGTGGGAATGTCACTTATGTTATTATCTGATGATCATGGTAGGTTGGCTCATGATGAGACCCCCTATCCTTTATGGAAGAAGTTTATTACTTTGTTAAAAAACTTTATTTTGATTTTTTTTTTTTTAAAGTCTCTATCAAGGGAGGCTCATCTACTCCTTAAGAGTGAGGGATGGCGTAAGAAGTGTAAGAATTCCAAGTAAGAATGCATTTAAGATTCCTTATTATGATATGAAAGAAATTATCATTCAAGTATATGTAGATATACAGGGGAAATAAACAAATTATGGTGGTTAATGAATTGTGAACAATTTTTAAGATAATTCGGAGAAATTAATCCAAAAATAGTTTACTAAGGTATGTTAAATGATCCACACAAAATGACAAATCAGAACTAGTGCTGATGAAAAAGGGATCAGTGAAGGTCATAACCAAAGGAGTGACTGATATAACAATGGCATGCTTTGAGAAATGAACAACAATAAGAAAAATCGTGAAAGGAACAATAGTTGTTCCTTTCGAATGAACAACACTATTGAAAAAGGAACAATAGGCATTATAAAGTGAACAATAGTGTGACAGAAGGACCATCAATCGTTATTTTGAATGGACGATATTACTTACGAAGGGAACAACAATAGGTTTTTTTTTCAAAGGAATGACAATCGTTTGCAAAGGAATCAATGATCATGCAAAGGTAAAAACAATTGTTCTTTTCAAAGGAACGACAATCGTTTCATTTTAAATGAACAACAACGATGATGTTCAAATTTTTACCCATCTAATTAAGTGTTTGGAAAACTCCCACAGACATTTTTGTTTTAGTGAATCTATAATTGATTAGTCATCAACTAAATTCATTCAATTTATATGGGTAAGTTTATGTAATAATCGAAGTATTGGATGGTCTATAAGCATGTTGATCTTCTTGTAAAAACAGGGTTTATATTTTCCAGATTTTTTCAAACTGAGATAGGAGCAAGGAACAAAAAAGAGTGCTAATTATATTCATTACAATCATCTTTTCTAGTTCTTATTCTTTCAAGTGACTTTCCTAAAAAAGAAAATAACAAAAAACTCAATAAAATCTGTAAAGAAAACTATATACAATATGTACAGTGTTAAAAAATCATCATTTATGGAGTTGAGGCTGCTGGGTTACCTTCCCAGCCAGCTAAAATCTGAACAATAGGGTCCTTACTTACTTCTTGGCAGAAGGATTCTTTTGAAGGCGACTGATGGTAGAGTCGTAGTCGATGTCCATTTACCAGAAAAGGAGAACTAGACCCGTCAATGGTAACTAAAGTGGCAGTGCCATTATCATAAACTTCATTAATTTCATATGGTCCCAGCCACCTTGTCTGTAATTTTCCAGGAAAATCCTAAAATCTGGAATCATAGAGAAGTGCCCAATAACCTTTTTGGAATGATTTCTTCTTGATATGTTTATCGTGCCAGTTACCTCTCTGTTGCTGAATAAAAACTATGCGCTCCAAGGTAGACATGCACGCTTCGTCCAACTCATTGAGATAATGTAGGCGTTGTTTATGTGCCTTTGTAAGATCCAATCCAATCTCCTAGGCCATCCTTAGAGTCTTGATCTCAAACTCAATTGGGAATATAGGTTCTTTACCATAGACTAAATGGTAAGGAAAGTAGCCAGTGGTGTTACGCCATGTTGTACGATAAGCCCATAAGGCATTTGGAAGCTCAGTTGCCCAAATTTGTCGGTTTGTTGAGACTATTTTTGTCAAAATTTCCTCCAAGACTTTATTGGTGCTTTCTACTTGTCTGTTTTCCTGTGGGTGGTATGGAGAAGTAACTTTGTGTTTAATATGATAATTTTTCAGGGTGGTCATGATTCTATGAGCTGTAAATTGTGACCCCCGTCAGTGATTACTTCCCTGGGTAATCCATAACGTACAAATAATTTGAAAGGAAATTTAATGACTACTTCCTCTATTGTGTTTGGTAAGGCTTTTGCCTCTACCCATTTGGTCATGTAGTCCATTGCAACTAGGATATAAGCCTTTTGATTTGACTTCAGGTTGAAGGGGCCAACGAAGTCTACTTCCCATCTCTCAAACACTTCTATGACTAATTGTGCTTTTAGGGGCATTTCATCATCTTGGCCTGGTCGACCTATCCGTTGACAATTGTTGCAGGTCTGGACATATTTCTTCGCATATCTGAATATTGAGGTCCAATAATAGCCCATCTGTAAAATCTTATGTCCAGTCTTTCGGTCTGCAAAATGTCTGTTGATATTATGGTATCTTCAGGAGGTATGAACCTCCACTGTGACCTTTGACAAGATTAGAATGTTCTGGAAGAAAGAAAAGAAATGAACGTAACCCTAGAAGAGATGTCGGTTGAAGAGATATAATTAATATGAATTAATTAGTACCCAGAATGAGAATTCAGCCCAGGAAAGTCTGTCAGGAATACTATAAATACAGGGCCCCAGTCTCTCATTTGACACACTTATTAGAATTGCAGAGAGCTACTTCTGTGCACTACAGTCTAGCGGTTTTGTGCACAAGTCCTAGGGAAGGTGTTGTGCCAGTTTTAGGTTGGACTCTTTGATCAGATTTGGTTACTTCTTGCTTGGTGCATTATCTTTTCTTGGTTATTGGATTGCTACCATGATTCTTCTCTCTGTCAAGGTCAAGGTGCTCGGAGGGTGGCTTCGGCCTATGGTTCAGTGACAATAGTGATATTGTCAATGGTAAAACAAGTACATTCATTCATATTCTAACAGGTTATGGGCCTACACCTCCTTCATTCAGTCTAACTTCTAGAAGGAAGCATAGTCATTAGGATACTGAGCTCGATGAGTAACTGCCGCTAGGGTTACTAGCAAGAGAAATTGTAGAAACCCTAAATCCTAGATCCAACACCTTGTGATGGAGCATCTCGCTCAAGGAGAAGACATTCAAATGTTCCCTAGTTCAACACACCTTTTGGCTCTCTCAGAAGACATAAACGTCAAAGTTGAAGTTTTGGATCAAAGCATGACCAACTACCAGTCAACCAAAGACATGAATGAAACAATCAGTCTTCTACACTACTCAACACTCACTGGAACAATTGAAGATGACATGTGGATAATCGATAGTGGAGATTTTAGACACATGATGAGAGATCAAGCCAGACTCTCAAATCTAAATAAGAAGAAGACATCATACAAGGTAGAGCTTGGAGACAAAAGCACTTACCCAATGGAAGGATTTGGACAAGCCTCCGTCAAGTTGAAAACAAGTAACAATGTTCACTTAAGCAATGTTTTATATGTACCTGGTTTAGAAAAGAATCTTGTATCCATATCTTTCCTAGAAGACAAAGGAAACATAATACCTTTTGTGGATGGAAAAGTGTTATCATGGCATAAAGACTCCAGCATAGAGAATGCTAGGGTTATTGTAAGCCGTGAAGGAAATCTGTATAGACTACTAGAAAAAAATGAAAAATCTCTCATACATGATGAAGTCAATCCCAATGAACTTTGGCATAGAAGGTATGCTCATATCAATTATCAAGAATTACCTTTTCTCAAAAGGATGGTTGAAGGAATACCAGAATTGCAGTCTACACATGAAGGAATTTGCAAAGGATGTGCCTTTGGAAAGAATATCAAGAAACCATTTCCGAGCAACAATAATAGATCTAAGGAGATTCTAGATCTGATACACTCAGATGTTTGCGGACCAATGCCAATCAAATCTCTAGGAGGATATCTTTACTATGCAATCTTCATAGATGACTATTCAAGAAATACTTGGTTATATCTACTGAAGACAAAAGACGAAGTATTCAACAAGTTTCAAGAATTCAAAGCAGAGATAGAGAACCTCACGAACAAGAAGATCAAGATCTTAAGAACAGATAATGGAGGAGAATACAAATCAAAAGAATTCGTTGCATTATGCAAATCGGTAGGGATCAGGAGGGAGCTAACTGTTCCTCATAATCCTCAACAAAATGGTGTAGCAGAAAGAAAGAACAGATCTATCGAAGAAACCGTAAAAGCATTACTAAATGATCAAGGTCTATCCATGTTCTTATGGGGAGAAGCAACCATGACAACAATATATGTGCAGAACAAAAGTCCTCACCACATATTGAAGGAAATGACCCCAGAAGAAGCCTTCTCAGGTAAGAAACCTAATGTGGAAAACATAAGAATATTTGGATGTCTTGTTTACTCTCACATTCCCAAGGACAAAAGGAATAAACTAGAACCCTTGGGAAATAAGGGCATATTCGTGGGATATAGCGATTCATCCAAGGCTTATAGAATCTATATTCTGGAATGACATAAGATCGAAGTCAACAGAGACGTGACATTCAATGAAAAGATGGCTTTCAAGAAATCCATAGAAGAAACGATAGAAGAAGAAGAGAATGAATAACCTGTTGAAGAAAGCACAGAAAACCAAGATGATGAAAAGGAACAACCTGATCATCCTATGTAACCATGTGAAACCATTGATTCAGACACCATACCTAAGACTAGGAAATGACCAACTTGGCATGAAGCTATCTTACAAGATGCAAAAAGACTCAAGGTTCCCGAAGGAACATTCAGAAAAAGTAAGAAGGCTAAAATATTCTCAAGTTATGCAACATATATGGCGAAGCTTCTAGATGAATAACATACCACATTTGAAGAAGTTGTTCAAAAGAAACAATGGAAAGAAGATATGACGGAAGAACACCAATCCATCATGAAAAATGGTGTATGGGAAATTGTGCCTAGACCTAAGGAAAAATCAGTGGTAACTTCAAAATGGGTATATAAGATCAAGCATGCAGTAGCCGGAAGCGTGGATAAATATAAAGCAAGGTTTGTAGCTAGAGGGTTCTCCCAGAAGGAGGGAGAAGACTACGGCAAAACATTTTCTCTAGTGGTTGGATATACTTCCATTAGATCTATCATATCTCTTGTCGCTTCCATGGGATGGAACTTACATCAGATGGATGTAAAGACAACTTTCCTCAATGGAGAAATCTAAGAAGAAGTATATATTGAAAAACTTCAAGGGTTTGAAGTACATTTTGGAGACACTCACGTTTGTAGATTAAAGAAAGATTTATATGGACTCAAGCAAGCTCCAAGAGCTTGGCATGCCAGAATGGAAAACTATCTAACGAGACTTGGTTTCTCCAAAAGTCATGCAGATCCAAACCTTTACTACAAAGTCGTGGACAATGCACCTATAATTCTATTACTATATGTTGACGATCTATTCATAAGAGGTGAAGAGTCTCTCATCATCCATTGCAAGAAGGAACTAGCTTCTGAATTTCATATGAAAGATCTAGGTCTCATGCATTATTACTTGGGACTAGAAGTATGGTAGAAGCATGGTGAAGTATTTATTGGACAAGGAAAGTACGCAATAAAGATCCTTCAGAAGTTTGGAATGATGGATTGCAAATCCATGGACACTCCTATCACTATAGATATAAGAAAAGTAAAAGATCCAGATTCTGATCCAGTAGATCCATCACTATATCGACAGTTAATTGGGTCATTGATGTATTTGGTAAATACTCGAGCAGACATTTTCTTTGTCGTTAATACACTAAGCCAGTTCTAGGTGGAACCCAGACATGAGCATTGGATAGCTTCAAAGCATGTCCTAAGATATATTCATGGGACAATAAACTATGGCTTAATATATACCTCATCCAACGATATACAACTTCATGGATTTACAGATTCAGATTGGGTAGGAAGTGCAGAAGACAGAAAGAGTACTTTAGGAATGTGCTTCAGCTTGGGCTCTGCTATGATATCTTGGGGCAGAAGGAAATAGAAGTTTATTGCACTCAACACAATAGAAGCAAAATATATCGCAGCATGTGAAGCATGCACATAAGCAATATGGTTGAGGAAGCTAATCTCCGATTTATTTGATCAGATTCCAGATTTGACCATAATACATTGTGACAATTAGAGTTGTATAAGACTATCAGAACACCCAGTGTTTCATGAAAGGTCAAAACACATTGAGATCAAATACTACTTTATTCGAGATAAAGTCAAGGAAGGAGAAGTAAAGCTCCAGTATATCCCCATAGATGAGCAGACAACAGATATCTTGACAAAGCCTCTATCCAGAATAAAGTTTGCATATTTTTGAGACAAGATGGGGATCATGGAAATAAGTCCCTTAGTTGAAAGGGAAGAAATGAATCTCCAGGTTTGGAGGGAGCAATGACATATTATTGAAATAGAGGACAGTCACTTTCAAGTTTAAAAAAAAAATAGTCCAGATTGGGCAGATTCTTTCTAGTTCGGAAAGTGGATTGAGATTTCTGACAAACATACATTTTCCAGTTTAGAAAATGGTCTAGATTGTTGATGTACCATAGACAGTGACTTTCCATTATGGTTAACATGGGAAGTGGTCTAGGGAAGTCTCTCTTCTTGAGGGTTACTCAAGAAGACTGGCCCGCCCCGTCGGACAACAACTTCCCATTGTGGTTAACATGGGGAGTGGTGCGTTTTGGAGGTTGGTGCAGGACAATCATTTCCTCTTGTGGTTAACATGGGAAATGGTCCGAACAGTCATTCCTTAGGGAAAATTCATTCTTTCTAGGTTGCACTTTGTTTAGTGCTGGATGAATGACCGAGGGTGGGGAATGGTCCAGGTTCAACAATCAGGGACAAAAATTCCTTAGGGAAGACTCATTCTCTCCAGGTTACACTTTGTTTAGTGTTGGAGGAATGGCCTAGGGTGAGGAATGGTCCAGGCTCAAAAATCAGAAGAGTCATTCTTCCTTGCTTGAGAAGAATGGTCCAGATAGCTCATTGTTGATGTTCTACTCTGAGGGAAGATACTCTTTCAGATCTCACAGACGTGAGTGAAAGAATGGCCCAGATGACTCAGTTTATATCATAACAATACTTTATGTGCAGGTTGATATCAGATGATTGTTATGGAGACTGCTTGTCTCCAGATAGTAGAGATATGCTACTGTGGTGGATATGTTCCACTGTTTGTGACTATGTGTCATGGTTTAAATAGTTGTGTACTACCATGGATAAACACAGTTGTGTTCTATCAATTGATATTGTACCTGTTGTCATGGAGATTATCCAATTGGATAGAATGATGGTGCTCGTGATGCTACCAGTTGAGTGGTTTGTTGTGCTCAAGACCATACCTCCCTAGCTAGGAGGGAGTGTTGATATTATGGTAGCTTTAGGATGTATGAACCTCCATTATGACCTTTGACAAGATTAGAATGTTCCCGAAGAAAGAATAGAAATGAACGTAAACCTAGAAGAGATGTCATCTGAAGAGAGATAATTAATACAAATTAATTAGTACCCAGAATGATGTGTCAGCCCAGGCAAGTCTGCCAGGAATACTATAAATACAGGGCATCAATCTCTCATTTGACATGCTTCTCAAAATTGTAGAGAGCTACTTTTGTGCACTGCAGTCTAGCAGTTTTGTGTGCAAGTCCTGGGGAAGGTGCTGTGCCCGTTTTGGGTTGGACTCTCTGATCATCTTTGGTTACTTCTTGTTTGGTGCATTAGCCTTACTTGGCTATTGGATTTCTACCAGGATTCTTCTCTCTGTCAAGGTCAAGGTGCTCAGAGGGTGGCTTCGGCCTATGGTTGGGTGACAATAGTGATATTGTCAATGGTAAAACGAGCACATTCATTCATATTCTAACAATGTCCGCCACAGGGCTCGTCATGACCATCCTTCAGTATGTCGTAGATTTCGTCATCTCGTACACATCTTCAGATCTGGAGATTGGCCCCCGTGTGGAAAAGATATCCACCAATCCAGGTGAATTGTGCACTGCATTGGATGATCATGTTTCTTTCCCTTGATGATAGGTGTGCTGGTAGTTTCCTGGCTGCCAAATAATTTTCCACATTAGCGTACCAAGCTGGCTTAGTAGTGACAACGAACAAATGTTCATCTAGAAATTGGTCTTCAACTGTCAAGGAATCATCTTTTTTTGGTATGCGAGACAAGAATTCTGCAACAAGATTCTCTCTTCCGTGTCGATCTTTGATGGTGATGTCGAATTCCTGCAATAGTAATAACCACCAAGTAACCCGTCCATTAGTAATAGGTTTATTAGCTAAATATTTAATAGCAGAATGATCAGTATACATAATAACTGGATATCTTGTTATATAATGACAAAAATTATTAATGGCATGTATAACGGCTAAAAATTCTTTTTCTATTACTATATAATTTGATTCAGCGGGAGTAAGATTTTTGCTGACAAAATAAATAAAATAGGGTTTCTTGTCTTCTTCCTGTCCAAGGACAACGCCTATGGCAATATCCGATGCATTTGTGGAGATGTGGAATGGTATTTTCCAGTTTGGTCCTCTCAGCACCGGTGCTGTCGAAATCAACTTTTTGAGTCCTGCAAATGCCACATCACACTTATCAGACCAATGAAATTTCGCATTACTAGTTAAAGCATGTAAAGGTGCTACAATTCTTGCAAAATTTTCCATAAATCTGCGATAGTATCCTAAAGCGCCAAGGAAACTACGTACCTCAGTTTGTGTACGTGGTGTAGGTAGATTAAGGATTACCTCTATTTTTGCTGGGTCTACCCTGATTCCATCTGCAGAAATATAATGCCCTAGTACCATACCTTTAGTCATCATCATATGACATTTTTCATGACTTAAACATAACTTGGTCGCAATGCATCATTCCAGTACCTTCTCCAAATTGTCTAGAGCTTGATCAAAGTCATCACCATAGGGAGTGAAATCATCCATGTAAACTTCAAGCCCTTCACTAATCAAATAAGAAAATATGCTCAGAATGGCCCTTTGGAATCTGGGTGGAGAATTACATAATCCAAAGGGAAATACTCTGTATGCAAAGGTACCCTAGGGACATGTGAATGTTGTTTTATCTTGATATTTCGGGGCAATCTGGATCTGATTATAGCCACTAAAACTATCTAGGAAAGAGAAAACATTCTTCCCTGCTAAAGTATCCAGGACTTGATCGATAAAAGGTAGGGGGAACTGGTCCTTCTGGGTAGCTTTGTTGAGTTCTCTGTAGTCTACAAAGATTCTCCATTTCCCATTCTTCTTGGGGATGATCACTAGTGGGGAAACCCACCGACTATCCGAAATAGGATATATAAAATCTACATCCAACATCTTTTTTAATTCTTCTTTAACAATGTCCCTGAGGTGGGGATTAAATCTTCTTTAGGGTTGTCGGATGGGTTGAGCATCTTTCTCAATATAAATATGATATGTGCAGAGTTACAGATCAATGCCCTTCATGTCAAAATACTCCCAAGCAAAAGCCTCTTGATATTTAGAAAGGATTTAAATTAGTTTTTGTTGTTGTTGCTCATTTAAATTGGCATTAATATTTAGAGACCTCCTTGGTGCAATCTCAACTGATTTTTTTTTATGGACAACGATAGTTGGGATTTGTTGTTCCATCAATTCTTCCAGCGGGTCTCCCTGTGCTTCACTATCTATAACAACTTTTAGCATTTGGCATGTTGGGTTACTTATAATGGTTGGGCTGTTAATGAAGCTACTGATCATGTCATCCTCTAATTGGTTATTGAGTCTGAGATCTTATTCCAGTGTGAGAGGGGATCGTAGATCCTTTTCTGGATATCTAGGTGGTGGAAACTGCGGATGTATGATAGACGGGCTTGGTTTAGCTGGAGGATACATGATGAGGTTCTTTGTAACACCTCCTTTATCAATTATCATGTTACCTGTGCGACATCCTATGTATGCATTTGTTGTTGCGAGCCATGGTCTTCCCAGTATTAATGGATTCCCATCGAGTCCACTTCTTGGGTTGATAATGAGGAAATCCGTTGGATATTCCCAAGAGTCAACTGAAATTGCTATATTGTGTAATGTGTCGACTGGTTTAACCACTAATCGATCAACCAATTGTAACATAATTGGGGTAGGTTCAAAGGAGTCGAAACCCAGGGTGTTGCAGGTTTCGATGGTTAGGATATTAATGGATGCCCCCAAATCTACTGGTGTATTTGGAAAAGAACAACCCTGGATCTGAATTGTTAATATGGGGTTCCTTGGGTCTGCATATTTGACTAGTTCCTATCTACCTAAAATGAGATCATACAAGGCTCCTACCACATGAACAGTTGATGATGAATTTTTAACTCTTCTAACATGCTTCTTCCCACATAATTCCTTGATTGTCTTTGCATAAATTGGGATGTCGTGTAGAGCCTGCAGAAGTGGGATCTTAGCATATAGACTCTTGAGTTCCCCTACGATGTCGAAGTCAGGATACATAGCTAGTTTTTCTATCATCAACCTTTCAAGGAACGGGGGAGGAGGAGTTACATCCTTATCAAGATTTTGTTGTTCGACTATGTTTCCTCCCTACTCTGTTTCTTCCATTATGACCACAGTCGAGGGTGTTATTGTTGGTTGTATGTTATTTTCATTCTCCCGCTCTTGGTGGATGTTACTTTCTTCAGGAGATATTATGCGCCCCGACCTCAACTAGAGTTCGTTGCACCCTACCAAGTTGATTTCCCTATCCACATTCTCAATAATCTGCATAAGATGGGCTGGTCTATTATTAGGATTTGGGTGGGGTTGGGTTGGTAATTGAGGGCACAATTGCGATTGAGGGTTCTGGGGTAATTGGAGTGGAGCTTTCAAAGTGGTTTGAGTTTGAGGGGCCATCCCCATGGGTTGATTGGTCATTCCCATCGGGCGCTTCCAGTTTTGGTTACAATTGGGGTTTTGGGTAGCTGTGTTGGACCACTGTGAAGGATAGGTGTTGTTGTTTGAATGTTGTCAGGATGAAGTAGGGTATTGCGAGTTAGGCTAGGTGGAATTTGCAATTGGTTGATTCTGCCAAGTGGAATTTGCAGCTGGTTTATTTGGCCAAGTGGGATTTGCATCTGAATATTGCTAGTACTGCCAGGTGGGGTTAGAAAATGGTTGGCCCTACCATGTGTTTCCTGAATTTTGCTGCTGATTATACTGCCCAAAAAAAGAAAGAAGAGGGATCTTGTAGTGTACCTGGAGGTCGGGCCTACCATTGGCAATGTTGATCCATCAAATATAATGGTTTTGTTTCCTCTTCTGCTTCTCTAAAGACAAATTTTAGTCTTGAGAGTGATTGGCATTTCTCCATTGCGTGATCTTTGGCGTAAATGGTGCAAATCTGAACCACATCCAAAGGACATTCCCTTGGACCATGTTTTTTTCTAATCTATGGCAAAATATGGCCAAAGTCTGTTCTACTTTTGCTTGTTTCTGTTTATCCTGCAATACATCCAATTGTGTAGTCAGAGTGCTCATAATGTCAGTTTTGAAATTTTCCAAGATATTACTGAATTCTGCTTGGGTAAATCCTCCGTTGGTAATATTGTTGTTTCTAGTGAGGGGAGTCTGCATCCCTGATCTGGTTTGTGTACTTCCATGTGAGCACCTCATACACAATTGAACAGTGTTATCATAAGTTTCTTGATAAATATCACCCTTCCCCATTAAATTCAATGTTTTTACCCATTCATCCTTCATTCCTTTTATCAAAGTGGCTTTGAGCACCTCACCTAGTAATGTACCATACAAAGATCTTTGCAAATTGTATTGGAACCTTTCAACATATTCTTCCAATGTCTCGTTTTCCTTTGCAGTCATTTGAAAGATTTCATCTTTTAGGTCCCTAGTTCTACAATAATCCTGATATTTTGTCAATAAGGCTTGTTTCATTTCATCCCATGAGTTTATAGTTCCACCTCCCAATCCCATAAACCAACGCAAAGATGCCCCTTTCAAAGTGGAAGGGAACAACTTTAGTTTTTGGGGTTCACAGGTGTAGTCATAACCCCTACATAGGACATCAAACTTGAATAAGAATGCATCCGGGTCTTCTGAAATTAATCCATGAAAAGTTGGCAGATTCTGTAAGGGGATTGCTTTCATGGGCGCATTGGCAACTAGATCAACTATCGGATATTCCAAAGTGGAAGTCTGGGCTCGTTGTTGATTTGGTTGTGCCATTTGGTCGAAGATATGCCAATAATCTTCAGGAATTTCTTGCCCTGGGTGTTCTTTTCGGGATGATTGATTACTTGATCCTCCAGGGAATTTCATTGCACTACCTCTATCTGGGATTTCAAGTATGCCTTCTCCTTTCACAGGAGATCCGGGATCAGGTGGTGGTGATGGTTTTTCCTGAGCAACCCCGCTGGTCTCCCCTTCTCCTTCCTCCATATTACAAGAGTTTCCCTCTTCTAAAGGACTGAGAAGTGGAAGATCTGTACTTTGAAAACTTTTCTCAATCCCTCCAGTTTTTCTATGAACCTCAACATGGGCTGCCGTTGGTGAAATTGCTACCTGAGGGATTTAGGTAGAGCCTCTCCTGGGTCCAACCGAAGCTTGAGATTCAAATTTTCAAATGATGTTGTCTATGAAAGTGCTTCTTCCAGGGATCACTGAGCCCTGGGCTTTGGTAGTTTTTGGTGGGGGTTTTAGTTTTTCAGGTTTTTTCTTCTTAGTCATACACACTTCACACAAAATTATAAACACCTATATAACCTCTATATATCAGCTGGAGGTAGGCGCTGGCATAAAAATTTTACTTATTGCCTGCGTAGGTTCTTACCTTCGTCTTCAATACCTCATCCTCCAGAGACACAACCTATGCGACCTTTGACACTCTCCCCGACAACGATGCCAAAATGTTGGGCTCTAAAGATGTCCTAAAAATAACCTTAGTTTAACATTAATTTATCAACCCGAGGATTCGTCTTTTATTTCAAGAATATCAACAAAGTCTATGTAGATAACTTGTAGAGGCTAAAATCGCGTAGTTAAAGTAAATCTGAGTTTATCAACAATCAAGTTCCTCACACATTAATTAAACTTCTGAAACTAAGATCTTACTTAAAAAATTGAAATCTGATATATAACGTGCTATGAATCAAAGACATGAATTGAGTTGTTGAATTGATCTAATTAAGAAATAGTAATTGAATCTATGAAAAAGATTAATACGTTGATCTATCGATGATTATCTAACCTGCTGGAAAGAAATAGATGAGTACTGTAAATTGAGAAAGAACATCAAATGGAAGGAACATCAAATGCTAATTAAGAGAAAAGGAACAACAAATACTAAAATAAGCGAAATGAACAACAAATGCTAATTTAAGCGAAAGGGATAGCAAATGCTAAATTAAGCGAAAGGAACATCAAATGCTAATTTAAGTGAAAAGGAACAACACGTGTGAAAATGAGAGGAACAGTTAAGAAGTAAACTACAAAAATGGAAACTGGAACAACAATTGATAACATTCAAAATGAAGCATCTATCTTCTGTAAGCAAACATCATAAAATCATTAATACACTTATACATTTATCTTAACTATTGAAAAAGAGATTTAAATCACAGAACATAAATCAAAACTGATACAATTACAGATTGAGACAGTAACTCCTTTAGACTAGGCCCTCCGTCCTCAGAAGCACTGCTGCTAGAAACTTAATATACGAAAATGATAAAAATGTTCAAAGCTTTTATTGATTCCATAACTGGTACAACATTTACAAAAACTGTTTGCGCAGAGCAATTCTGAGTTCTGAATGCTTGGATAAAATTCTTAAATGATCCTTCCCAGGATCCATTACCCTCTATATATTACAATAATATGGGTAAATTAAGCTATCCCAAGGATTGAGAGATCCTCAGGATCTTTTTTACTATTTATAAAGTTTACAAAATAGAGAATTAATCTCCCTCGAAACTGCTTTGTGCCCAATATCTTCAACCTCCAATAGCTTACATATCTTCAAAATCTCTTTAGCTATCCTAGATTTAACAATATTTATCCATTCCTGTAACAAAATCAAACAATTCCAACCGTATTTTAGAATTTATTTAATATAACTCAATAATATTTCTAGAAGACATTTCAATCATTTTCTATCCTAATTATTCCTAATTAACAGAAAATTCAATCAAGATTATATCGTAAACCGTGGGGATAAGGAGGATATTTGTACCTTTTTCATAACCCAACACCTACCTTGACCATGTCCTTAATAACTTCTTCTTGCTCTTTTTCCTTCTTATCTTCATCCTTTTTGAATATTTTGATGGACCCTGGATCTTTTCCCTGGTATTCTGCAAGCTTTTTTTTGTACTTGTCTATCTTTGTGAGTAATGTACCTGTTATAGTGCAATTTGTAGGTTCGGAAAATAC
>ML841013.1:0-10491 GCA_009831015.1 Picea engelmannii
TTGGGAAATTTTGGGAAGGCCTGCTATGGTTCCTTCATTAGGAGGAATAAGGTTCTTTAGAGGAAAACTAATAAGCCTATGTGGAAGACTTACCCAAACCTCTATGCGTGCTCATGGAACTTCGACAGAGGAAGAATTTGAGGTTGTTATATTCATTGAGAACATCGCCCCATTTTCTATGTTATTAGGAAAACCATGGATTGAGAGATATTAGATCTAGAGAAAAGAAGAAGAGGCCCTAGAACATAAAAAACAAGAATTAAAATATTTCATGACTAGGAGAATAGCGTGCTTGATAGAAGAATAGGAGGACAAGTCGAAGCAACTTAGGATCAGAGACCGAGTTATCGAAGCTGAAAAAATGAAGGAAGACTTGAAGAACCTATCCATACAGGAAAGTAGAGAACCTACCCCAAACAGAAAAGGAGTATTACCCTGGAACCCTATGACAAAATCTCATCAGTGCGAAGTTACTATGTTGAGTACAGATAAGAATTAGAATGGAAAGAAGAATACCAAGATGCAGATCACAGGGAAGAAATCTAGAAAGCTCAGTAAGAAGAGAGCAAAGCAGGAGGTTCCGAAGGAGACTTTGTAGAAGGTAAGTTTGCAAAACTAGAACTTCGTTGAGATATCAGAACAACACCAAGTGGCACCTTGCCATGGCAGAGCGATATGACCGTTGGAAGCATTATAACCATTAGATCGATGCTTCGAATGGTTAGAACAACAATTATGGCTAGAAATCTCACCATTGGGTCGTTGGGACCGCGCCGTAACAAACATAACCACATTGATAAAGGCTTTTCACCCATTGGAGAGATCCGTTACACCACTGTCTACTTATTCCATCGACTGTTGCACCGAAAATACTTTTGCAAATTGTATCCGTGCCAATGAGAGAACTCATTTTTTCCATGTTGTGTTTACTAAGACTCCGCTACCCATTGAATGGTTGTTCATCAACCTCAGTATCTGATACCGAGCGTGTATGTTGGACAAACTCAGTGCAGTTGAAAAGTTTGTAGAAGAAATCTTAATCGATATAATGGCCGAAAAATTAATGTCCGTAGGGATTCAAGCTTCATCAACGAGAGGAGTGCAAGCCTCTCCATCGACTGCTCATGGATATGGACCATCCCGAGCCGCAGCCGAGAAAAGAACCAAGCATCTAGATGACTTGGCAAATGCGAAGTTGATCCCATCTATCCTACCCGACTACATCCATCCCTTGGATGGCATGGTGAGTCATGACAATGTCCCAAGGGACTTCGATTACATCCTGGTTACTGTGTACCTCCCGAAGGGTATACATGTAGTGCGAACCCAGCTAGACAAGATCATGACATTAAAATTCAGCGACTTCAACCTAGGGGATCGCAAGAACCACAACATTCTCACCCATCATAGGTACTTGACTAGGACGAAGGGGAAGAACTAGAGGATAATCCCCCAACCATGGACTATGAACCTCGTGCAGTCCACTGTCTTGAATGTAATACCACATTTTGGAAGGCACCAGGAAATTAACGGATGTGTTAAGCTCCTACTATCATGATACCATGGCGTCTATCTGTGGCTAGACAGACTCATCACCGTTGACCCAACGTTGATCCATAAGATCACTTGGTTGAGCATGCAGGGACTAGACCTGCAAGAATTCTACCAAGGGAAGGTTGCAGATCACCCCCTGACATAGAGGATTAAGGATACCTATGGCGATGTAGAAAAGGGGATGCAAGTCTACAAGGTAGCCTCCATCCAGAATGGCGTAGTGCGCCTAGCCTACCAGCTGATCACAGGGAAGCTAGTGAGAAAGAACAAACATACACAGTTCACAAAGTTCGTTGTTGACCTCGCTGGAAAATGCATAGAAGAACTATATATGAATTGGAAAAAGTACTTAGTCAACCAATTGGAATTGGATTTCTGCGAAGCTCAGGATCAGGGCTATGAGTTCTACTTTAGCTGGCTCCTGATCCTCATCGCGTTTACATATTGGGAGATGCTGGAAGGTGTGACCTTCCCCGACATTGCGTCGTTCAAGCCGCTCGCTATGAAGTTCACCACTATTTGGTATTCGAGCGATATGGGAAAATAATGGCAGTCAAACGTGGTATTCCATACCTACTATATGTAGTTAAAGAGGGCCATTGAGGTTGTCCCTTGCATGACGTCGAACACCCTATGCCAGTTTAGGCCCCTTATGATGTTCTGCATAGATCGACATTTTACTTATATAACTATGCGCACAGATGAGAGTAAAGAATAAATTCAGTCATATTATAAGCTCACAGAAGAGGACCTAGAAGAGATAACCAAGGACTGGCCTGCAGAGCTCCTTATCCCTGTTGACCTCACAGAATTGTCTGATCCCAAACTAATCAGAATCTCAGAGGCCACTCGCGAATCACATGATACACCTAGAATCAACAGAAGGAAGAAGATAAAAGAGGTACAAAACCTAAGCAGTGCATCATAAGAAACTACTTTAGAATCACCTGGAGGAGGAGGTAACGATGAAGTAGATAAAGAAGAGAATAATGGGAAAGAATATCAACAGAAGCAAGGCAAGGTAACACCTCCTAGGGATCCCTTTGATGAGATTGATCCATCTAAGAAAATAAAGGTTTCTCCCATGAAACCCATCTCCCGGAAGAAATCCATATCTAGTAAGACCAAGTTGCAGACTATGGTCACGCTCTATGACTTCGACTTCATCATCTCAACTGTATAAGATGCTTTGCAGGACATTTTTTATAACAATGAAGCCAAACAAGAAGCCATGTATGATAGAATTGAGACAAAGCTGAGAGGAGTTCAACAAGCCCTTCACTCCAACCACGTAGTGTCCACCGCGCCCCCGCCATCAGAAGAACTAGAGTTGGGAGATGAGTCTACCCAACTCTGCTGACTAGCCAATGCGATTGAAGCTCTCCTTCGTCATGCATAATAAGAAAAGGAATAGGACACGGTGGCCCTGAACCAAGCACAAGAAGCAGTGATAGAGCAATGCAGGATTGTGTAGTAGGCGAAGGCTGCCCTCCAGTCAAAATTCAAAGAAGAGAAAGCACAAATCTAGTGAGAGAAGGAACAACTGCTCACTGAGTAGGTTGGAGTAAAAGAAGCAGTCAGTAGAGCACTCCACTCTGTGATAGGCTTAGAGAAAAAGGAGGAAGACCCAGTAGAGCATCAAGTAGTGAATCTCGCTGAATCCATTCAACAACTTCAACAGAGAATAACATATCTAGAGCTACAATAAGTGACAAACACTCTACAAGACATGTGGGATCAAAGAGAAGCAACTGCTCATAGCGCAATTGAGAGAATCAAGACCTTCGCCATGGAATGTAAACAACTCAGTGATCGCAGTGCACAAACTTATGAATGACTTACTGAAGACCCTGAACTAAGGACACTAGAGTCCCAACTCCAGGAGGAAAAGCAACAATAAACAATGTTACAGGCATAGTTGACGCTCTTGTTTACAGTTGAAAGAATGAAAAGATCACAGGAACAATGCACTATTCAACAACAAGTCCACGCCATACAGAGAAAAGACATGGAAGTGACTCAGAGGCTCCAGCAAGTCCAGGATGAAGCTTGTCAACTGTTTGAGGATATTGAAGGATGAGGAGCAGAACTAGAGCAAGTAGTTACTATAGTTGAGAAATGCTTGGAAGGACCTATGAACGAGGCAGTTCTTCAGGAGTTCGTCGAGTAGGAGGCCTTGGTGCAACAACAGGTCGAAGCAGCTCAAGCCAAGATTCAGGCTTTTGAGGCAAAACTAACCAAATCAGAGTGACTCGGGATGAGTCAAAGGTGAGTGTTTGGGGCCTATTGGCCCTTGACCAAGTTTTGGAGATCCTTGGTCAGGTTTGACCTATTTTGGGACTTCGATAGGCTGTCAAAAATTGAGCACAAGTCGAAGCAGAGATCACATAATCTCAACCCCTTTTTAGGGATTTTTGGGTTTTGGTCTTATGTAACGGGTATGGGGATGTCATCCCATGGGTTTACCCATGTTTAGTCCCATTTTGTAATGTATAAATAGATTTTCCCTGTTGGAAGTGACGTGCAATAAATGCACATCTCTTCTCACCTTGACGTATTCAATTTCACATACAAGTCACCCCATTAACATAACATCAACAATTAAATTCAAACCATAACCATTACATAATTCAATACCATATCCATTGTATAGTGCGCCACCCGAAACATATCAAGACCATACGTTAACATTACCATATGCGCTTCCCTTATAATCCTTAAACAAAATCGCATAATATTTTAACCCAAACGCATAGTATAGCAGCTAGGTCCATCATTCACATTTGTCACTATTACACATATACCTTCAAGGTTTATATGTAAACCTTTGGCCATAGCCTTAGGAATTATTTGTAGTTTATTTCTTCTTGTTTGATCAATCTCCCACATAACCATATTATCTTTTGCATAAAATCATGTCTAGATTATTAATCAATGTGATAACATAACATAACACCTGTAAACAAATTATCTTTTTCATAAAATCATGTCTAGATTATTAATCAATGTGATAACATAACATAACACATGTAAACAAATAATCCTCATATCCGTAGCATTTCCATGTATTGCAAGTGAATATCAACAACATTTAGCAACAATGCATCAACTATCCATGTTGGCATATCAAATGAAACCAAGACTGCATCATCGGCTGTATAGGACTATGTAGGCAACATCATAACAACAACAACATATAAGCATAGCATGTCTATCTTTGCACCTCTAGTCCACAAGGGGGTCCCACCTACTAGTTAAATATTATTATCATAAATAAATAATAGAGCTTAGCAATCCTTTGCAGGCATAATTCATCGTTGCGATTTTAATCGTCAACAAACTGACGACTCCACAGGGAAATCTATTTCCAACAGATTAAGAACTTAGATTGTCTGGTTTCGCAGACCATGTAGACATCAGATCAAGAAAATAGACATCATAATGATTATGCAACAGGGGATAAGTGAGCGGTTTTAAGGGGAAAATGACTGGGATTTTGGGAATAACTCATGTAAACTATTAAGTAGGAGGGGGTTTATCCTTGTAAGCATAATCATTCGATTAATCATAGTGAAAACATTCTTGAATTCAAGTAGAAAAATATTCTGGTATTCTTTTTTGAATCTTGGAGTGGATGGAAGAAAAGGAAAGCAAAAAAGGGATAAAACCAACTATCTTATATAAAAATAGTTGAAGCAGATAAAAAATTCAATGATTCTTTCAAGGGGAACATCAAGATAGTTGTGTAACCTGATTGTTATTGATTAACAATACTTTGCAAAATAACGTCGTTGTGGAAAAATGATCCAACATTTTATTTTGACAAGAAATTAAATCAAATAAAAGAAACAAAATAATAGAAATGAAATAGTTGAAATGGAATAACATAAATATAATAACAGAAATGTAAAATAAAAGAAAACAAAACAAACTATAATAAATAAAACATTCCATACAACATTTAAAATTTCAAGTTGGTTCCACATAGTGTTTTAAGTGTGAATCGTTAGTGCTATAGGAAAACAATCACTCTTGTAAGTCCTTTAGGATATAGGAATTTGCGCCCAGGACAAAAGCGATCTTAAAAGGACCTAACCATAACTTTTGGAAATTTGAATGCTTTCCTATATCAGCATGAGTTGAATCCCACAACAATACCTTCTCATTAACCTTAAATTTGAAAGCCTTGACACTTTTATTGAAATTTATTTTAACAGTTTGTTGTCTTCTATTTATATTATCCAAGGCAAACGTCCTCTGCTCCTCTAAAGCCAAAAGTGCATTCATTCTTTGAGAGATATAGAAAGAATTTAATTCTTCAACCTGTAGCATCAACCTTAGAGAATAAAGTTCCAACTCGGTAGGAAGAATGGCTTCTTGACCATAAACAAGATAGAAAGGATTGCAACCAATGCTCACCTTGGTGTTAGTGTGATCTGCCCAAAGGGCGTAAATGAGGAGAGTGTTCCATTGACGAGGCTTATATTCAATGAGCCTCTTGATAATTATTACCAGATTATTGTTTGTAGACTCGGCCTACCCATTTCCTTGGGGATAATAAGGTGATGAGGTAAAAATTTTAACCCCCAATTTAGCTAAAAATTGGGTCATCTTAGCAGAAATAAAAGCGATACCATTGTATGTAATGATTTCCAAAGGAAGACCAAATATGGAAAAAATATTAGTCTCAAGGATAGAAATCACCTGCTCTTCTTGTGAATGCTTAAGCAGGACAATTTCAGTCCATTTCGTAAAATAGTCTATGGCTGTCAAGATAAAAACTTTCCCTGCTGAAGATGGAGGATTAATAGAACCAATAAAGTCCAAACCCCATTTTGAAAAAGGAAAGTCAGGGAGGATATGTTGTAAAGGCATAACAAAAATACATTATTTCCCAACAAACTTCTAGCACTTATCACAAGATATTGAAAAATTATAGGAATAACAAAAGATTGAAGGCCAATAGTACCCTTTCCTAATGATCTTAAAACCAATAGTTTTAGCAGAAAAGTGACCTCCTAAATGAATAACGGAATTTGAAGAACCATGTTTTTCTTGTAACAATTTATGTGCTTCTTCACTGTTCACACACCAAAGTAACATACCATCGGTAGATATCCTAAACAAGAAGTCTCCTATAATGACGTATCTAGAAGATTTGAGACAGAGCCTTCTTCTTTGATGGGTATCTAATTTATCTGGACATCTTTTATTTTACAAGTAATAAATTAGATCTTTATACCAAGGATTTTCATCCACCAGAAGGATTTGATTGTCAATGTAAAACAATGCTGGTAGAGAGCTATCTTGGTCATCAATTTCTTCACTTGTTTCAGCATGTTCAGCTAAGTGAAGGGCTAAGTCATGTCCCTTAATAGTTTTAGAAGTCATGATGGTTATATCATGCTCGTGGATCTTAGCAAGCCGTTGTGCAAGCTTCCCTGAAAAATAAGTCTGTGAGAGTAAAAACTTGACAACAGGTAAAGGCACTTTTACCAGCGTATTCTTACCTAAGATGAAGTGGTGAAATTTTTCAACAACTTTAACAAGAGACAAAGCATGCTTTTCAATAAAAGAATATTTAAACTCATCATAAGACAATCTTTGACTCATGTAAGATGTTAGCCCTCTGTAAATGTTTTCTGGATGATATACAAATGACAGAGGTAACTGTTTCAACCAGATTTAGAGCTGAGGCACTAGCCTGCTCAACTCAGAGAGGGATCTCTCATGTCACTTGATATTTCTTTGGAAATCAGTGGCTAGATTTGGTTTGTTTTGCGAGTTTTTAATAAATTTGTTGGCAATGAAGGGGAGGAACACTCGGGGCTATGGAGTCAAAATTGTGAAAGTGAATGAAAATAATGACCAACCGATAGAACTCTCCATAGGATAAGGCTAAATGAGGCAATGAATCTGAGTTATATTTGAATTTAAGTAGAGTGTAGGAAGAAAGGGAAAATAGATAACTGCATCAGAGTATTACTGAAATGGATTCTAAATTTGTTAAGAAGAAATATACACAGTTTAAATTGCTAAGCCAAGAGCATCATAAGACAAATTCTTTTCTTTAAACTTTCCAATTTAAACAAATGAAAATATAAATGGAATAAAAGATCACAAGAAATACATACAGTGAAGGAAGACAAAACTCATATCACCACCATTAGAATATTTTCATAGAGACTTCAAAAGCTTCTGCATATATATTCAATTCAGCTTCAAAAAATTACAATAGAGTTTGAAACAACCAAAAGGTGCTCTTGCACTTTTGCAAACATTAATTCATTCAAATGCCCTAGTATTTATACAATTTGATTACAATGGATGAAACCGAAACGTTTCATCTTCTAAAACTAATTATAGTAACTTCAACTGGAAGTCTCGGTATATGAACCAATTTACAATGATTACTCAAAAGCTGTTTCAAAACTAGGAATGAATTCCTCTGATTGCTCAGCTTCCTTTACGACATCTGGCTTGTCCTGATCTTCTGTCAAATTCATTGGTTTGGTGACACTTGGAGGTCACTTACTGGTCTCGGGAAAACTGCATTTTGTCTTGCCCAGCCACACAATTTCCTTCCATTGTGAGTTAGAAGGAATCTAGTAGTCCATCATCTCCTTAATCAAAATCTCTAGGTCAATGCACGTAGCGTAGGACATAATCGACATACCAATCTTCACTATTTTAAATTGATTCAAAATTTCAAATTCTGTGGCCAAATATTCTACCAGACTTGGGCCTTTCAGAATTTCCTCCATAGCTTCGAATTTGGAATGGTCCATCCTACACTAAATGAGGAGAGAATTGTAGTCTTCTTGATTGTATAATGAACCTTTTCCATCCCAAAATGGTGGGAGGCCCTTGACAAACAATTGTTCAAACGTGTCTTTAAACTCGTGTATGTTGTGCTCCATTTTCATAGCTTTGTTTTGAACCAATTTGAGAAAGTTGTGCTTGGCGATGATTCTCCTGGCCCAGATGATCAATGCAGTTCTGTCCTTTACCCCAATAGTCTAAAGATTAGCAGTGGGCACAAAATTCAGCAAATCAATAGTGTTATGGGCCCATTTCGAGGGTTTCTTGGCTAATGTTTCATTATCAAAAGTACACCTGCTTCATGCCGTGGTAGCCACGATGTCTTTGTCACTTATAAAATTCAGATAAACCCTGAACTTAGCAGCCTCTGCATCAATAACATCCCAGACCACATGTTTAGCTCCTTGTAACCGTGTTTTACCTTTCAACCTCATTTTCATCTTACTTATTCTCTCTTACAAATCTTGATTTTCTATTTGGAGTGGAGCCATATTTTCATATTTTATTTTCATCTCTTGTTTCATATTTTCCAAGGCCTCCTTAAGGATTTTGATTTCTCATGTCTGTAAACTCACTTGGGACATGGCTTGAACCAATCCATCAGTTCTCCATCCATATTCTGCATTAGTAGGTACAATGACAACCATATCTAATGTTGCTACTTGTCCTTGTAACCAATTCTCTTTCTCCTTTTCCATCTACAACACTTTAGCTTTGTAATTTAGTGCTTCTTTTGTAAACATATCTTTCTCTTTATCTAGAGCAGATAGCTCTACTATCTGTGGATGGTCCATGGAGGGCATATTTATTTTCTTCTTTAGGCTTTGGATCATCTTATCTTTCTCATATAAAGAATCCTTTACTCCTTCAGGGCCTTTAGATTCAAATATTTTGACCTATGTTTTCTAGGCCTTACTGGACACTTTCTCTTGCTTCAATTGTCCATCTAATTTGAGTGCATGTGTTGTCAATCTCGAAACCTTCAGACCTAAAATCAGGTAGCCTGAATACAACATATCACTGACATTCCTGTGGAACTTTACTTTGTCTGGGGCACCAATATTTTCATAATGCACCTTGATTTCAGACACTTTATCATCATCAACCACTGTTATGTTAAATGTATTTCTTTCCACATCCCTGACCGAGAGCAGAGAATATTTATGCTGAGATATATTCTCTACCTCTGGCAACAGGTCTCTTATTTCACTATTGTCCATACCTCCCTTCACATCATACTGGTTCATTAAGTCTTCTTTGGATTGATAAACTACTCCAGGTGTCTTGCTGAATATATGTTTTCTATTGCTAAAAACCCTTGAGCTTCTTTCACTCTGTGGCATGCTTCCTGTACCATCCTCCTCATTCTTGGCTTCATTTTCCCCCATCTCCATACTCATTTTCTCTTTAGTTTCTTCTTCTTCCAGGTCCACTACCTGAGAAGATGGTGTTATTTTCATTTTCTTGAGAATATTTCCTTGACTACTAGCACCCAATGCCTCTGAACTACTCCTCTTGTGATAAACACTCTCCTTTGGGGCTTTAATAATCAACTTTGGAGAAGTTTTTTGTGTCTGGACCTGCTGAGGGTAAGAATCTATCTGTTGCGTATGATTAGGCTGCAAAGTGATCTCCATATTTGTGCAGACTTCCAAGTTTGCCAATCTATCAAATTCTTCAACTTGCTCATGTTCGTAGGGGCTTTGTCTGCTCATCAGCCTCCTCTTAGATATGATCTGGTGTGGGTCATATATCCTCCCCTGTAACTTTGTAAACCAAAATTCACTGAGTTTGGCTTGAATCTGAGGTAGACAAGACCTAGTCTTTACCACAAAGGGCCCCACCATGAAAGGGGATTTTAAGTTAGGTGCCTTGTGCGCCTTCAGAAAATGCTCTGTCTCTGAAATAATCCTTTGTCTAATGAACTCTAAGGAAAATACTCTGGGAGTAAAAAATATTGGTAAAAGGTAAGTGTTGGAAGATTGGTTGTTGTCATTGATGTCAACCCTAGTCATGGGTTTTGGACCACAAGATTGATGAAGTTATTTGGACATGAAGGAAAATGCACATACAGATACAACACCCATGGATGGATAGTATACATCATGTTGTTTC
>ML841013.1:13605-32475 GCA_009831015.1 Picea engelmannii
GAAAAGGAGCGATCTTTCTTAAGAATATTAGAATTGTCTTGACCATTACAGAAAAATCAGGAACAAACCTACAGACAAAGTTGATAACACCCATAAAGGCTTGAACCTCCTTTTTGAAAGTAGGAGCAGGAAGATTTAGGATAACAACAATCCTTTCGGGATCTATGCTTATTCCTGAATCAGAGACATTGTTCCCAAGGAGCATGCCCTTATTAACACTGAAAATAGACATAGAAGGATATAAAGAAATTTGAAATTTCCTGCATCGCATGAGAATATTTCTAAGATGAGCAAAATGATCTGATCAGTTTTTAGAATGCACAGTTAAGTCATCAAGATAATTCTGAATAATTTTTCCAATCAAATCGTCAAAATCTATTTGCATAGCTCTTTGGAAAGTGGCACCTACATTAGATAAGACAAAAGGCATATGTTCATAAGAGAAAGTGCCCCAATGTGTAATAAAAGTGGTTTTATATTTATCTGTCCTTTTACCTTGATTTAATTGTAACCAGAAAAACCATCAAGTAAGGACATCATCTGTGACCCTGCAACTTGCTGCAAAATCATTTCCATATTAGGAAGAATAAAATGGTCTTTAATACTATCTCTATTCAATGCGTGAAAATCAACGCATAATCTAATCTAACTAGTTTCTTTTTGAATGAGAACAAAATTAGAAACCCACTCAGAATACTTAATAGGGAAAATTATCCCATCCTTCAAGAGTTTTTCCAACTCCTTTCGAATAATTGCTTCCAGTCCAGGGTTAGTGGGTCTTTGTTTTTTCGTAACCGGTTTTATGTCCTCCTTGATAGAAATGGCATGTTGTATAAGAGTAGGATCAAAACCACGAAGATCCTCATAAGACCAAGAAAAAACATCTTTAAATTCACCAAGCAACTCAGTGAACTTCAATTTTTCTTCATCAGAACATTGGGCACCTATTTTAACATTCTTTGGACAATCAGGTGTTCCAATGTTCAAGGAAATGGTTTCACCCACTTGTTTTTCAAATCCTCTTCTTTATGTTTTTCTTTGTTGCTTACATCACTCGATGAAAATGAACTTTCTAGAGGATTCAATCCCTTCATAATTTTGTTGTCTTCCATTGATATAATTTCCTTAGGATTATAAGGTTCATTTTGAATAAAAGAATAGATGCTCTCATCACTAGGAAAGACCTTCCATAACTCCACATTGTCCAGGATATGTGGACGATACAAATATTGAAAGGTGCAATCAGTTCTTTGTGGTAGAAGTTGACGAGTCGGAGAGGTTGGAAAATCCATTGAGTTTAGTTCCCTTTTAACATGAGTGATGTTGAAAGATAACAAGTTCGAGATAAGTTACCAAACAGTTTGGGTGTAACGTTTCATCAACTTGTTTCTAGGAGAATATATTTTACGTACAAGGTTTACAACAAGTTTGGAATCCCCAAAAAATGTGAGGTGACCACAACCTATATTATAGGCATTTTCGATTCCTAGCAGCAACTCTTCAAATTCAGTGACATTGTTAGTGCAATCAAATTCTAACCTATAGGAAAAGTTGTGAATTTTACCCATAGGAGAGTACAAGATAATACCAGCTCTGTTTCCTTCATTGGAGCATGAACCATCAAAGTGAATATGCCACATCCCATCCTCTATGTTGATTTGTTCCAAGGTAGTGTTTTCCTCATATGCAAAGATGGAATACACTCCCACGTCCTCCTCGATATAATTTACATTAGGCTATGGGATGCTTTCTATGTAAGGTGATATTCTTCCCTCCCTTAGGACTATAATGTTTTTACCATTCCAAGGAATGGATAAGTGTGTCCCGTCGAGTGAGAGGTATCCACCCGTTATATCTTTCCAATATCTTCCTAAGATGATCTTGTAATTACTCACTAGCATATTGATTACCTGAATATTAAGGGTTGTCCTTATTTCAGGATGCGCACACAAAACCAAGGTCATGTCCTTGATTTCACCTATGGTCGATTGTTGTAAACTATTATAGGAGAGCATTCTTTCGGCGTTTTCATTTGTACAAGAGAAGCCTATCTCTTCCATAATAATATTTGACATTACACTTGGGCCCGAACTGTCGTCAATGAGAAAACAATGGACTATTTTGTCCATAATCTTTACAGAAATAAAAAATGGTTTTTTTTTTATAGGGTGTCTAAAGTTACGTACACCTAATTTATTTACAGTTGAATCATCTTCATATACCTCTTCAGAGAGGTTGGCTACAATGGAATATTTTCCTTCCATAAAAAATTTCATATTCTTTTGTTGCTCAGGGATGGAAACCATGTCTAGGAGGGTAGTATCAGCCTTAATATTATCCAATTGATTGAGAATGTTGTATTTAGAAGAGGGAAGAGGGGAGGTAGTTCCTTGACTGTCAGGAGCCTTAGAAACCTGAGCAGTAGTAGGTGGTGAAGATGAGCTTGGGCTCGAAGAAGTGTGAGGAGGACTATATTTACCTTTTAGAGCATAGGATTTATTCCTAGTATTTATGATCATAACATCCTCTGGCTCTGCAAATTCTAGAACAACAATAGTAGTTTTAGACCTTTTACCAGATATTTTATTTCTGGAACTCTTCTTTACCTCACACTTACTTTCCTCATGGTGTTCCTCGCAAAATTTAAACCAACTATGAGGCATGATGGATTTATGTTGAAATTTATTTTCATTAGGATTCTTAAAGGGTGGTGAAGAAGAATATGAGGCCCCAGGGATAAGTGGGGGGGGATTTCCTTTCCACTCATACACTATCATTTAATTATACATGTCTTGTACAAGTTGTAAGAGGGAAGACATGTCTTTCTATCTAACTGAGTCACCCTTAGGAAGACTTGTTCTTTCAATTTGTTCTTCATACTCTAAACAAGTATGCAAAGTGGAACCAAGGATATCAATGGCCTTTTCCTCAAGCCTATGGCGGTAGGGGGAAGGTAGAGAATTATAATAATGCATTAAATCAGCTTGGTTATGAGGGTGAATGAGTTTAGGAATTTTGTTATATAATTTGGTGAAACACATGTTGAAATACTTGATAGTTTCACTATCTTTATAAGCAATGTTATTGTACTCATGTAACTGCTCAGCTGGAATTTTGGACTATCAATAGGTAGACTTGAACCAATATAATAACCCCTCCCAATTGGAAATAATCTTGGGAGGAATATCAAATAAATCGACCGTTGCCTTCCCTTCAAGGGAATTAACAAATAAGCGCATACAAGTGTCATTGTCATTTGCTCCTATGTTGTGACAGGCATTAGAAAATGCCACCAAATATTCATTCGTAGTGACTGTGTTATTCCATGAAAACCTAGGGATATTCTCTTTGAACTTAGGAAGTGGACAAGTAGCATGTGCTAGGTTAAGAGGGGAGGAAACATGCCACAAAGTATTTGTAGCATCTTCTTAAAACTGAAAAAGCCTATACTTTTTTATGACTTTGGCGGTGTTTGTAGTAGATTGGACAGGGACTTGATGACTATACAAGCTTCCAATCACTGACGAGGCTGAAGGTTAAGATTAAGAAGCACCTACAGTGCCACTAGAGCCACCACTATATGCCATCTTGTGAACGATAGTTAAGGGAGAGAAATATGAACTGGTTGAATCAGACAAAGTTCTCTTTAGAGTACTTTTTTGGAATGAGAAAACAATGTTTCTTCTTCCTATTTCAACAATAGGGTTGATCTCAGGTGATAAACATCTTCTTCTCCTAGAGATGCGAGGGTTTAATCACATGAAAAGAAGATCAAAACTTCAGGAAAAAGAAAAGATATGGCTGATTTCTAGGTTGTCTTTGCCTAGCTTCCCAACGTTCTAGGACACTTATTTGTTGTTCAATCACTTCCCATGAGCATTCAAGCTCAACCCGGGTATTAGCAGCCTCTAATATGGTATTAAACAAGGTTAAATCAATGTTGGTCTGATCTTTAAGACCGGGCTCAATATTGGGCTTCCTTGCAACATGTACAATCATGAAGAAAATAAACAATCAAAGGATCAAAAGAAAAAATATAAATATATTCAATGAGAATCAAGCATACAATCAACCAGAGAGATATGGAATATCTCCCCAGTATGGTCACCAAATAGATGTTGAGGAAAATATATGAATTTATCTTACTCAAGCATTTTCGAATCTTGCTTAGCTAAGGAAAGATAGTCAGGAATATTACCCTATGTTTATAGCCTCAAAATGTATTTACCAATACACAAGTATTAATTACAAGGGCTTAGGATGAATTTTTTAAATAAAAGATTGTTGCAAAATATAACATTTTTATATAATTTTCTGAATATAACAGATTTCAGAAAGTAAATGTGGAGATCAAAAGAAAAATACCAAGTCACATATTAACACAAATGAGACAGAATATAAATCACTTTATTTCATTCCAAGAAATTAAAAGTATCCTTCTCTTACAAAAATCCCTGTGGGGCCATGTACCAAGTTCAAACTTAAAAATACCCGATGAAAACCATACAAAAGGACTCTGACAAGAAGTAAAAACTGAACTTTAAAAATTTGGATCAACTTGCCACAAACTATTGCCCACTTGACTCTGCACAATATCCTTTATCAGTCATGAAACTCAATTCATAAATAGACAAGTCTACTCAGACTATCAAAGCTAGATCAACACCTCTGAAACAAACATCTGAATGATATGGTTCAACTTTGAACCTTGTTGTCTACAATAGGACCATGCTGTCAAAAAGAGAATTAGGCCTTTAATAAATTGAAGAATGAATGAAAACTGAACTATCTCAATAAAACTCAAAAGAAAACCTTAGTATGCTTTCTCCTTTTATTCTCCCCTTGTTCTTCCTTCTCATTTGGCTTTTATGCATTCCAAATTAGTTGAAGTATTTCAATTACCTCATTTAGTTAAGTTAACTAAAAATTAACTAATCTTTAGTTTAGAGGAAGTAATAATAATAATAATAATAATTAAGGGTCTTTTATTAAATAATAACTAGGTAGGTGGGACCCCTTGTGACTCCCTTTTATTTCTTAACAAAAAAAAACATAATTAGACAACCAATTAAACACATGCCTCCTTGTGGCTCCCATAATTATTTCCACGATTTGAAATTTAAATATCAAAAATATTTCAAATTATATCCAAAACATGTAAATATCCACAATATTCCAAAATATAGTTTGTTGTCCAAATTTTTTTGTAGTCCATTGTTCTCAATAAATCAATTATAAAAACATAATCAAAATCCATATTTTCCACTTTGAGAGAAAATTCTTCCTTTTTCATTGATGTCCCCTTTGGACTTCCCAGAAATAGCCTTAGGTTGGGTGGAACCTTGAGGCTTTATCTCACTAAGGACATGGGAGCAGTCATCCCTCAAGTGCATACTGGAGGAAACTGACTTGGATGAGTCACTTGAAGGAGAGGAAGGAGACACAACAAATTTACCTTTGTCATGCACATGGTGAGCCTCGATTTTGAGTCATTTTCTTGCATGAGAGGACTATACAGGTGAGTGTGCAGGGGAAATTTGAACATTTGGGTTTAAAGGTGGAGGAGGATGAGGTAATGACAAGTTTGGCCAGCCACGATGGTGGGATATTGTTGGGTGAATAATATCCTTCCATCCATCATTCTCAGGAACTTCAGGTTGCAAAGATACATGGGGAGGCACAGGGATACCAGGAAAATTTTGGGGCTAGAAGGGAGGCCTCTATGTTCTAGGCTGGACTATCCCTTTCCCAATCCAATTGAAAAAACCAGCATGAAAAAGCTATTTCAACTCCCGAGGATCGACATCGAAATGTATTGAGAATCTGAGCCTTCTAGGCCCTCTATTCCAGTTACCTCTACCTCTATTGTTTCGGCCATGAATTCCTCTGTTGAAGAAGATCATCCTATATACAAAAATTATTAGCAACTAGCTCTTAACAGACCATACATGACATTCTCTTAATATAAAAAAAAGTTTGGCTCATAAATTAACATAAGACCTATGCAATCCAATCCACAAAAAATATTTAATAATTGTCAAATGAGCAGGGAGTGAAAACGGTTCATGGGATATTTGGGGGGATAGTAATAAGTGGAAAAGTGATATCATGACAAGGAGTAAGAACATGATTACTACTCGACAATTCATTAAATAACTGACTGTGCAAACAACACACAAATATATCAACTTCCATCTATCTCCGTGTCATTTTTTATCATTGTCATACAAAGTTTTAATTTTATTTTAGTGAACATGGCGTGGAAAATTAATTTGGAATCATGAGGGGATTTATAATGAGCGAAAAAGTGAGAAAATGAGAGGGAATTATGTTGGACACACCCACCACACTTAGAGGGGGGGTGAATGAGTGTGGGGATCTTTTTCCCAAAACTTCCCTCTTGCAAAAAAACTCATCAATTAGCATTCAACATTTATTAATTACCCATTTCTATCATTTATAACCAGTTAGATGTGAGTACATATCAGCAACATATATCAGAAATATATCATCAACAAGTCATCACCACAATGAACACAAAGAACACATTATGTATGTACAATTTTCTTTTTATTACGGACTACAATCCTTGGGGTTTATCAACAACAATTGAATAGAGTACAACTCTGTAAGAGAACCTGCTCTATAATGCAAGACTCAACTTACACCCTCAACACCAAATGAGATGAGGAAATAATCCTCAACATATATCAATCTGTCAACAGGTGCGTGACCTGTTAGTACTGTAGCCCGCGTGTGCACGTGCCCTGGCTCACTGCAACCCGCGTGTGAACGTGACCAGTGTATAGTGAAAAAAGTGTATGCTTCTGAGAAACATGGTCATATCCTCTGCAACTTGCAATCACTTTCTCTTCTATCTTCCACTGTCCAAACTGACCCACAGCTAGTCACAACACATCCAAGTTCTCCAATAGCTTGCTCATGCTCCACAACAAATCAATATGAATTCTATCTAATCATGTATAAACAACTAGTATACCATAGTAATCATGTCACTACTGAATCATAAGAGTACTGCTCACTCCATCAACCAAATCAACCAAACTGAACCACATCATAGAATCCATACCAAGAATTCCCTAAGCATTCACAACACATCAAACAATAGTATCCATCAAGATAATAATGTAACCATACCAATGTCTCAGTGATAGATCTCAAGCCATAGAATGCATATCTGGAACCTTCCTCATCATCCAAGAGCTTGGCACCAGCTCAAACACAAATCTCCATGATTTTATCCACTCCACGCTCCCTGTACAAAGTCATCCCACGTGTACACTCACCCTATACACAACCATCCCACGTGTACACGCACCCTATACACAGACAACCCACGTGGGCATCAAAAAATAGGGTTTTCTGTGAATACAAGAATTTTGCAGTCGAGATCTCCGACATTGCCGAAACTTTGATAAATCCATGAGATCATCCTCTCACTCTCTTCCTCGGAATATATCTTCAATCATGCTCAAGAGATCCACACCAATAATATGATCTCACAAGAATCTCTCCATCAATACTCCAAAAGATATTCACAAGAAGCTCTCCATTGATCCACAAAAAGGATTCTCACAAAATGTACTTTTTACAAGAGATCCTAGCTTTTTATTTATACTTTCATCTTCTAGGTCACTTAACCCATTTTTAGGTTACTTAACCCATTTCTAGGTCACTTAACCTAGGTTACTTAACCCATTTCTAGGTCACTTAACCTATTTTCCTTATTTTAGGGTTAACCACTTTCCATGAATAGAAAGTTATCCAATACTTTATCATTTAAATATTCCTTCTTGATTTTGTCACTTTATTTTATCATAATCTTTCTTGATTTGTCACTTTACTTTATCATTTAAATAATGATTTCTTCTTTTCAAGCACTTTGACTTCTTTGACCTTTTGGGGCTTCAAGCCATAATATGGGGGTCCTTCTTCTTCATAGATCCATAACTCTCAAACCGTGAGGAGTTATGTGACATTCCACATACCACTGGAAATGGCATGTCAAGCAATATCCATCTAGGATAGTTTCACCAACAGCTTCATTGATCTTTATCTCATTAATCCACATGCAAGCATGGGTCCTCCAACCATTCTTCTAGGATAACTCAATCCCTAAAGCATCTTCCCATGAGGGCTTTCACCATAAGGGGACCAATTTGGAGTTCATCCATTTGTGCACCTTATCAACCATGATAAGACAATAATGATTCATCTTTGCATCAATTCACCACTGCATCATACATATCAACTATGCATTGTGTATCAATGACCACTCATTGATCCATCTTCATCAATGCATCATATCAATGATCCCTCTTTATCAATTGGTTTCCACTTTGACATCTATCATTCTCATCAAGGAAAATACATATCAATCATCAATCAATCAATTACTTGACATCAATCAATGACATCAATCAATCAAACCATTTGCATCAATGATGTATGATCCAAAAATCTCCCAAATAATCAAACCATTGGAATCAATGACAACATGATCCAACAATTAATTTGGGTTTTAATTTTATTTTAGTGAATAGGGTGTGAAAATTTAATTTTGAATCATGAGGGGATTTATAATGAGCGAAAAAGTGAGAAAATGAGAGGGAATTATATGGATATTGTTCATAAAATAAAATAAATTAAACAACAATCATAACTCTGTTTCAATTTCAATCCAAAAGCATCCACTTCCAAGACCAATATCCTTGAATTGTTCCTTAATTACATACAGATTACTTGTTGTCTTCAATAAAACAATTTAATTTCCCAGAAATATTCAATTTATACCAATCTATGTATTCTATATAATGACTATGCAAATCATTTCCAATTCCAGAGTAACAACATAACCATTTGAACCATAGTACTGCATGCTCTAATGTTGATCACTTTTAAAACAATCATAATATGCAAAGTGATTCCCATTATCTATATCCAATATTCATCCTTGGTAATCAAACAATAATAGACCCAGGATTAACAATCAATAGTCAATTGTCATCAAACAGTAATCGGGCCCAATTTAATCACCCACAGGTCCCTTTTAAATCTGGAAAGAATCGAGAGCATGTTCAATGAACCTATCATACACACAGGTATTCAACCATATAATTATCGATACCAATATTAATTCGAAAACAATACTTAACCAAAAATGTGTAGCTCTGAACCTGAGATCCACATTCATCAAACATATATAGACTTCCTTTCAAAAGAAACACTTGATAAAAGACAGAGCCATAAGATGCATGAAGAGAATAGAACCATATCGACACACATGTGTCTCTTTTAATCTTGGCATAATCATGATCGTTCTAGGATTTAACACAGTGATGAGTGCAAAGACCACAATCGACCAAACAGAAAGCTCTTGGGTTGTAGGTAATTCCTACAAATTAATCATAGAGATAAAATACAAAGATTTGATCAAGAAAGGTCCTGAAGTTAGAGAGCCCATGCCATTTTATAATTTACCACAATCATTAAACTGGTAAGGTAGAATCTTGACAGTATCCAAGAGGTTCCCGAGGAAAATAGAAGCAGGTCGGGCTCAATAGAACCAAGTCGAGTTCAATAGAATTTTATTGCAGAGATGTAACGAAAGTCTTCTTGACCTTTGAAAACACAGAGGGATCATAATCTTTTTACCTCCTCAAGAATTTACCACCGAGAAGCAACCACAGGTAACAAATATAATCTTGGAATAACAGAGATTCATGCTCTTTTGGAAACACCACAGTTCTTTCAAATTATAACCCCAATATCTTGATAGATCCATAAAGAGAATTCTCAAGTAGAAACAAGGCAATTCGAGCTCAACAACCCAGGCACACACAGATGCCTCTTAAAAATTTATTGTAGAGAGGAAATGGGGGTTGATTTAACAATAAATAATCCTCGAAAACACGGAGAGACCGTGTATCATCCAACACCCAGGAGGTCTATAACATTCAAAAAACAATTGACAGTGAGGATTCACAACATAAAAGTCAACCATTATAATAGAGATGAGAGGACCGAGTGTTAAAACTCTTGTGAAAAGAATGTCGGAGCACAATTCGTAGCCATTCAATATATACACGGGCCTCTATTTACATTCTGGGCAAAACAAGATTGGACTGTGGAATTATTTCGGTGATAATGATAGTAAAGAAAAATCCATACAAACAATAGCTCGGGGCTTAGCCAAAAATAACCACACCACTGTTGACAGTTGCACTGCGACCTAGATAAAGAATCACAACAACGACCGAGACAAAGAAGGAGGTGACAACAACTGATACCCAGACTAGTGGCAAAACCCCACAATAATAAAACTCATAGATCATTGCACTATTGTTATCATTTCCCACATAGAATCATCATAAAAACCCAAGCTGGACGAATTTATTTTTATCGATAACCAATGCGTAGAATTTACAAGAAATAACCCCCATTATTTTCCTTTAAAATGCCAACATTCCATAGTAATCACAGAGAACCCATAACATAGTATCGATAATCAGTCAAAAAATCAAGACAAACACAAAACCCATGCAATCCTGAGCCACCATTTGATTCATAATACAGAGAGTCCATCATGGATGGAAAGCAAAGAGCCATACCTGTGAAAAATATCCCTTCAATGAAGAGTTGGTTTGAGTTTTCCCCTTCCAAAACCTGAAATCATAGAGCTTCCACAACCAACAGAGAAAAATTCAACTATGCTAAGGTGACAGGCTCAAGGGAGGTTTGGAGTGACGTGCAGTAAATGCACGCCACTTCCTCACCTATCCCTATTCAATTTCATGTACGAGCCAACCCATGAACATAACATCAACCGTTAAATTCAAACCATAACCATTGCATAATTCAATGCCATATCCATTGTATAGTGCGCCACCCAAAACATATCAATACCATACATTAACATTACCATATGTGCTTCCCATATAATCCTTAAACAAAATCGCATAATCTTTTAACCCAAACGCATAGTATAGCAGCTAGGTCCATCATTCATATTTTTCACTATTACACATATACCTTCAAGGTTTATATGTAAACCTTTGTCCATAGCCTTTGGACTTATTTATAGTTTCTTTCTCTTTGTTGATCAAGCTCCCACATAACCATATTATCTTTTGCATAAAATCATGTATAGATTATTAATCAATGTTATAACATAACATAAAACCTGTAAACAAATAATCCTCATATCCATAGAACTACCGTGTAATGCAAGTGAATATCAACAACATTTAGCAACAATGCATCAACCATCCATGTTTTCATATAAAATTAAACCAAGACTGCATAATCAACTGTATAGGACTATGCAGGCAACATCCTAACAACAACAACATATAAGTGTAACATGTCTATCTTTGTGCCTCTAGTATACAAGGGGGTACCCCCTACTAGTTAAATATTATTATCATCAATAAATAATAGAGCTTAGCAATACTTTTCAAGAAGAATTCATCGTTGCAATTTTAATTGTCAACATCGGCTCCATGTTTCTCTCAACTGAACCTTTGAAGCATTCCTTATACACAAACCTTGCAACATTTCTTTCCTCTGCGACCTGACACCTTGACCCATGGAGGAATTTTTCCCCGAGTGTGCTTATCCTTCCCATGTCTCCTTTCCTTAAGAATTAGTGTGTTCCATGCACTTGGAACTGGTTTGCTTGTCGCGACACTCGTTCCTCCTTTGTAACCTAGCATTCTTTTATTCTTTTTCAATCTCTTTAAAAATTGAAAAAGACAAAAAAATAAATATTCCAAAAAGAGGGGACAATGTATACCCATTATTTTTTCGGCAACAAATATAGTCTCCCTTGGACAAAGAAAATCCTTCCATTTGTTCGTCAAGCATTGGGATCTAGTATGACCTTCGGAAGTTGTTCTCACTACATAGAGGTGTGTCCTCCTCCATTTGGATACTCTTCTAAACATATGGAGAGTTTGCATTGCCTCCTGCATCAAAAACTTATGTCAATGTCATGATTCTCGAGTCTGATCATCTTTCATTCCTTTTTCTAAGGGAAGTGTTAGCACAAGATTGGTTTATGCCTCAGCTTTGCATAAGTCCTTCATTCTTCATTTAGGAAAATGAATACAATTGTTATGGGATATTTTATTTATTTTGGGGAAATTTTAAATTATATTGGGTTATGCCCAATCTCCAATTTCAAGCATTAATCGACATCTCAAGACAATACTAGCCAAAGAAACAAGCATTGACAACACTCTCACAAGGTTTCAAACATCAAAAGCACCCACGGGAAGTGTTTACAATTCTCGATGGTTGCTACAGCTATAAATAATCATTCTCCTTTTTTATCTCAATTATTTTGATGGATGGTGCTAAGAAATTTGTAGAGTTTTCACAGGATTTACACTACCCAATTTCACGTAGACACATAGGCGGGTGCTACCTAAATTCGCTACCGAAATTTTGGCAGAAACCGAATTGTGCAGAATTATTTTTTGGATGCTTCTGCCAATTTTGAGTGACTAACTTAAAACTTGGATTGTGAACAATTGAGAAGGTATTTTTAAAAAATGGGGGAATTTTTTGTTCATAACATTCCAAATAACAAAAACCTCTCCCAGTTTTTCAAAATGTGTTATGTTTTGAGATATATTAGACTTATAAGTGGAACTACCAACTGTTTTACATCGACGCTACCTAATTTCTTGTAGCGGTCATGGTTTTGATATTCACCTTGTTGGGAGGTTGCCACATGTCAAGGAGGATTCAAATGGATTCTCAAGGACCAGTTAGATTTAAATGGATACCTACACCTAAGATTTATCTCCATCAAAGGCCTCATGAAATGAGGTGGAAACAATTTATTAATGACTTCCAACAAATTCCTGAAAAATAGCAATTTGTTGGATTTTTGTCTCTTTGATTGTTGCCACCTATCTCCAAGGCTTAAAATCCAATGGAGAAGATGGGATTAGACCTCCTAAGGTTATTTGGATGCTATTTTCTATTTAAGGAAGGAGATGTCTCTTGGAGAGGGGGATTCATGAGCCAAGAGAGGCTTGAGAGAGTAGGAGTAGTTTTAGTTGCTCATTTGTAAGCTTGAGGGCCTGTTTGTTATGAACTTTTCTGCCATTAAAGATTCATGAGAGCTGTTGTCAGATTGTATTCTTTTTTTTCACACTTCTTTGTTATCTTCTTGATTGAACATATTTCAGGTTTTGAGGATCATAACTGCCATTTATTGATGGATTCATGAACAACAGAGGATCTGTTGTAGCATGCCCATTAAATCATTGTTCATTGTTTAAGAAAATATTTATCTATTACAGAAAGGATCTCTGTTAAATGTGTGTTCTTACTTTTGTCATATTCACCATGCTTCTACTCATCATTATATATCTCTTTGTCTCATATACAGTTTGATTGCCTTTGATCCATAGGATGTTATGACTCCATGCCCAATGGAATGCCTCTGTAGACTTTTTGCTTCCCTCTCCCTTTCTTTATCATCTTGTTGATCCACCTATTCAAAACCAAAATTATCTTTTACATTATGATGGGTGTTGAGCTTACACTTTAGCAGTCAAAGTGTGACTTTCAGTGCTAACAATTTTGGCACCGTTGCCGAGGACAGATTTGAGCAAATTGAAAAGATCCCTGGGAAGAATGACACTGTACAACTCTAGCTTTATATGGTGACTGAAGTTGGACAACTTCAAGACTGCACATTCACCATGGAGACTCCATTTTTCAAAATCTGTTGGTTACTCCACTGGAATGAGACAAATTAAATCGCTACGAAAGTTATCCTACCCAGGAGGTTTGCCCCACTCAATTTCTCAGCCATAGAGGATTATCCACATCCTATGCCTCTTATTGATGAATGGAAAGATCTGCTGCCCATATTTTTATGAAGGTAAGGATGACAACCCTATTGATCATGTTCATGAATTTCATAATTTGATGCAGCAACTTGACATCCATCATGAAGATATATTGATGAAAGTGTTCATGTATTCATTGGATGGGGATGCACGTAAATGGTATTTCTCATTACCCACTTCCATCATTTCATCCTTGAAGGATTTCCACGGAGTATTCAATGAACACTACAAAAGGTTTTATCCCTCTAAAAGTATTTGTCATAATTGTTGTGAGGGATATGTAGAATGTGCTCAAGATTTGTTAGATTTCCCTACTGAATATAAAGATGAAAACAATTTTATTCACTGTCCAAATGAAAGTATTGATGAAGATCTAGAAAGTATGGATGATGAGGACCTATTTGAAGCACTTTATCATTTTTCTTCGCAAGTTTATTGCCATGATGATCAAGGGATTTTAGTTGTAGATGAAATCAATGAAGAAATGATAGTAGATTCCCATGATATCTCTTGGGAAAAAAATGATTATTCATCTGCTCCTTTGTGTACAACTAATGAAAATATTCAACATCATGGTCAATTTGCAGAAGAGAAAGAAAACAATTGTTGTTTTATCCAAAGGAAACACATACTACCTCCTCCTTTAACTGAAGAAGAGATAGATCAGCTCCTGAACAGTTATGTTGCAGCCCCTGCTTACACATATTTGCAACATTCACACAGTAATGAACATGTGAGTGAAACTTATTGTATTACTGAAAATGAAAATCTGAGTTTAAATGATGACAGCCATAGAACTTTACAGGAATTTAGTAAAGCAATTTATGATGATGATTTCTTGCCAAAGGATCAACTTGTAGACATTGTTTTGTTTCATGAAGAAGATAGGGTTGTCATGTTTAATAACCTTGAAGAATGTTTTTTGTTTGAAGATTATTTAGACTATGATATGGAGGAGTGTGGATCTGAGATAGATAGCTTCATAGTTGATATTCTGAGCATTTGTCTAACTGATGACACTTTTGTTTTAGCTGCTGAACCTAGATACGATGAGTACAATGATGATTACATGGTTGATTCTTTAGAACAATTTGTTGCAAGTTTTTCATGGAGGGATGATGGTATTCATATAGATTTTAGCAATATTAATAGAGATTCCATAGAATATGATATTGAAGGTTGTTCATATATTCTCTTTGAGAATGATCATGAGCATAATGATGTAGAACGAAGAGTAGTCCTAGACGTTTTAAAACCTTAGGACCAAATATTTTTCCAAGATCCTTTTGTTGGCCTCTTAGAGTCATTTAATGGAGGAGTATGCTATGCCATGAATGTTTTGTCACTGGATTCGAGAAAAAGTTTGAACATTTATGTTCAACAACATTTCAAATGGGAGTTGTCATTTTCCTTTTTCAACCTGCTCAAAGAAAATGTGAGCAGGATTCGAGTAAAAGCCAGTTACTGGATTGGATTCATTGGCATTTTTGTATAATTTGAGTCAAGAATTTTCAGTAGATTAGAGTAGGTGTGTGAATAATCTTGTTGGACAAGCATTGTTTTCATCATTTTTGTTAGTTTCAGTTTTTATTTGCCTTTAGTTTTAGTTGAAATTCACAGATCAAACCAGATTGCAGAGGTTAAAGGTTGGGAGCAGCCCTAGGATAAGGCACTGAAACTAAAAGAGTTCTTAGAGCCTCACGGGGAGGACTCTATCCCCTATGGAGCCTATGTTAGCACAATATTGGTGTATTCCTCAGCTTTGCATAAGTCCTTCATTATTCATTTTGGCAAATGAATACAATTGTTATGGGATATTTTATTTATTTTGGGGAAAATTGAAATTATATTGGGTTATGCCTAATATCTAAGTTCAAGCATTAATCAACATCTCAAGACAACACTAGCCAAATACAAAAGCATTGACAACACTCTCATAAGGTTCCAAGCATCAAAAGCACCCACGGGAAGTGTTTACAGTTCTCGATGGTTGCTACAGCTATAAGTAATCGTTCTCCTTTTTTATCTCAATTATTTTGATGGATGGTGCTAAGAAATTTGCAGAGTTTTCACAGGATTTACGCTACCCAATTTCACGCAGACACACAGGTGGGCACTACCTAAATTCGCTACTGAAATTCTGGTAGAAACCGAATTGTGTAGGATTATGTTTTGGATGCTTCTGTCAGTTTTGAGTGACTAACTTAAAAATTAGATTGTGAACAATTGAGAATGTATTTTTGAAAACTGGAGGAGGTTTTTGTTCATAACATTCCATATAACAAAAACCTCTCTCATTTTTTCAAAATGTTTTATTTGTTTAGAGATATTAGAAATATAAGTGGCTTTACCAACTTTTTTACAATGACGCTACCTAATTTCCTGTAGCGATCACGGTTTTGATATTCGCCTTATTGGGAGGTTGCCACCCGTCAAGGAGGATTCAAATGGATTCTTAAGGATCAGTTAGATGTCAAGGGATACCTTCACCTAATATTTATCTCCATCAAAGGCCTCATGCAATGAGGTGGAAATAATTTATTAATGATTTCCAACAAATTCCTGAAAATTAGCAGTTTGTTGGATTTTTGTCTCTTTGATTGTTGCCACCTATCTCCAAGGCTTAGAATCCAATGGAGGAGATGGGATTTGACCTCCTAAGGTTATTTGGATGCTATTTTCTATTTAAGGAAGTAGATATCTCTTGGAGAGGGGGATTCATGAGCCAAGAGAGGCTTGAGAGAGTAGGAGCAATTTTAGTTGCTCATTTGTAAGCCTGAAGGCCTGTTTGTTATGAAATTTTCTGCCATTAAAGATTCACGAGAGATGTTATCAGATTTTCTTCTTTGTTATCTTATTTCTTGAACATATTGCATGTTTTTAGGATCATAACTTCCATTTATTGATGGATTCATGAACAATAGAGGATTTGTTGTAGCTTGCCCATTAAATCATTGTTCATTGTTTAAGCAAATCTTTATCTATTGGAGAAAGGATCTTTGTTAAATGGGTGTTCATCCTTTTGTCATATTCACCATGATTATACTCATCATTATATATCTCTTTGTATGATATACAGTTTGATTGCATTTTATCCGTAGGATGTTATGACTCCATGCCCAATGGAATGCCTCTGCAGATGTTTTGCTTCCCTCTCCCTTTCTTTCTCATCTTGTTGATCCACCTATTCAAAACCAAAATTGTATTTTACATTTTGATGGGTGCTGAGCTTACACTTTAGTAGTCAAAGTGTGACTTTTAGTGCTAACAAGAAGTTTTACCCAACCTGAGTTGGCCCTTCTACAGTTTGTCTTTTGACTTTCATGAGTCGGCCATCCCAAGAGTCCTGTCAAGTTCAGATACAAAATCGATGAAGTTCTCTTCCTGATCATCGATATCTTCCTGTCTCTTCCCAACGGATTGTCGAAGGCCTCAGGGTAGTGAGTTATACACTCCCATTATACTCCTACCTATGTTTTGAAGATCTTAAAGTTGTTGCTCGAGCTATGAAGACCTCATCTCCAGCCGCAAGTGTCACTAGCTTCTTGAAGATACATACTATCATAGTATATCCTCGACAGATTTTGAGATGTAGATCCGCTGTGTATTTCTCGCGGCTACACTTTATATAGTTCTATGACATGTATCTACAGTGTATTTGATTGGAAGCCATGATTCATTTCATCCCGAGCATGGGTGTGCCCATCTTGGAGAGACAATTGTTGTTTTGTAGATGGCACCTCCCTAACTTTGGTCCCGGGCTCACTTGATTTTGTGCATTGGTGAAGATGTTGTAATGTATTTCAGACATCAGTTGCTCTTATGACCTCATACATTAGGGGGAATTTGTTATATCCCTAAAATTCCTTACTCATGCATACATGGAATTGGCCCTCTTACTTGCATAATTTTCCAAATCACTGCTAAGGAGCTCTACTTAAAAAACCAATTTTTAGAGCATGTGTGTGCCCTGAACCACTACATTCTGTGTACATATGCTTGCTGCATGCTAGACATATTGTATAAATATGCTTTCTACACAATATGCAGCCCAAGTATACCTCCAAAATTTGTAAAAATTAAAAAGTTGTAAGGAATTCGATGGAATTCATGGGCTATTGGAGGTTTACCAACCAATTCACCTGCTAGAGCATGTCCCCCAAATGAATAACCATCATTTTTTCATAAAAAAGGAGGTGTTGGGGTCTCATTTCACAACCAAGCATAAGAACAGTGAAACTCTACCCAATTTGACTTCCCTTCCTTGCCCAAACATTTGCTACCTTTTGTGATTTATTGCCTCAACACTCCCTCTTTAGCCCATTTTCTTCCATCCAATCCATTCCCTTTCCTTGAGGTGATTAGTACATTGTGAGAAGAGGCTTATTGAAGGTACACTTGGAGCATTGTAAAGAGGAGCCCAAACCGGGTTCGCGGAACGATGGCCGACAAGGATTGTAAGTTTCAGTCTTTGTTTGATGAATAAAAGAATCTCTTTTCCTTGTTCGAAATGATGATGTTTTGTGTCTTTTATTTTATTTATACATAACATTTGATATCTAACCCTAATTAATGAATAGAAATAGCATGTTTGTAGCCCTTTTTTTCCTAGTCTTGGATGTAGGTCAACTTTGGGAGGAGACTTGTAGTCTTTGGAGCTACAGATCTTGAGGAGATCATCACTAGACGTTGGATAAAAGGTACAGTTACTGATCTTTTCTTCTAATTCTTTCTGTTAGTTTATTTTGGCATGTTTGGGGTAGTGTATAAACTAGGTTGACTTTTAGACGTTCATTTTCTTTGTCTATATTCTAAACCCTGGTATAGTTATAGGGGATTTTCCCACTAGGAAATTGTAGTTGTATACTACTATGTATAGACACAGATGTGTTCTATTGGATGGCATTGTTCTTATTTCCATGGAGACTATCTAGTTGGATAAGTGATGATGGTGCTCATGATTTGATCATGAGATATCCTG
>ML841014.1:0-31572 GCA_009831015.1 Picea engelmannii
ATATTCCTTTACATACCCAAGAAACTCTTATGAAGTATATAGGAGGTTTACCTACACATATTCCAAATATTGTATTCATGTATGGACCAACTAATATTGATGAGGTTTTTGTTCAAGTGACATACATTGAAGTATGGAAAAAAAGTGTTGGTGTATTAGGGGAATCATATTCAAGGAAAGAGGAAAAAAGGAAGTGGCATGGCAATAATTCAAGTTTAGTGGCAACAAAGGAAGAGAGGTCCTCTTGCAAGCATTGCAAGACAGAGGGTAATGATGAGGACCGTTGTTGGAAATTGCATCCCAAGAAGAGACCGAAGTGGTTGAAGTAAAATAAAGGGAGGCAAATAGTTGCAGCAACAACATGACCAACATACTTGGGATCGGATTCAGGTGATGAATCTAAAGTCTCATTGGTTGGTATGACAGGTAAAATTAGTGAAGGATTTGATTGTAGAAGTAACTTGTTTTACATAAGGGTCATCATGAGGCACACTAAGGTCGATACATTGATAGATAGTGGATGTCAATCTAACTTTATTTCAGAGGAATTGGTTAAGCAATTGGGATTAAAAACAAAGATACATCATAATCCCTACACACTTAAATGGATAAGCAACAATCATGAAATTCACATAACCAAGCAGTGCACATTAAAATTTTCAATTTCATCTAAGTTTGTAGACGAGGTAACATGTGAGGTAGTGCCACTAAGTGAATGTGGAATGGTCTTAGACAATCCATACTTGTATGATTGTAAATAAATATTCTACGGGGCAAAGAATCAATATCATTTAACCAAATCAGGTCACGAATATGTGGTTCATTCTCATCATGTAAAGGAAAATAAAACTCTTCAAACTATGGAACAATTAAATAAGGCAGCTCAAGCAAGAAACACACCTATAATTGTTTCAAATCAAGTAATCGATCTTAAGAAAGAACAAGAGATGATTGTAGAATGGAAAATCAATCATAGTTTGCTTCAAGATAAGCTCACGTCGTGCAAATATTACAAGTATATCAGCTCATTTGCATTCATATTTTTTATGCTATCATTAGTAATGTTGTCTACATGGGTGATAGTGGCTTCAATAATATGTGATAGGGTTAAAATGACTAACAATATGTTGTCAGTTATCATGATTGTGTTACAGTTGATCTTAATGAGACAGATGCACAGGACAAAGTTCAAAGATAGGGAACAATATCGGTGGCCTATCCCAAGCTTGATGACTAGTCAGTAACCTTTTTTGGGACCAAAAGGTCTTTAGTGGGGAGGTGTGGATCGAGGAGCTTGATGGGGCTCAGAAAGGCCTAAAAATAAAATTTCTCAGAATGGATTCAAAATGGACGTGTCCATAGACCTCGTCGAAATGAACCCAACACAACTTGAACAGCCTCAAACAGATATGGTGATCTGTTCATTTTTTCAAACAGGCAAAAAATGATGATTGTAGATTCCATACAGTGCCACGTGGTAGCTGATTGTACAGGTCGTACAACCATACATTTGATGTGGCATGAATAGTTTACGCTGACATGGCAGGGTCTGTACAACTGACGTGACAGGATGACTGGGCATACAGATCGATGACATGACAAGTACAGGTGGACCAATTCAAGAGTGACATGTGTCACCACTACAAGGGTGACATGTGGCATGTTCGTATGGATCTTACGTGGAATATGTCATGGCTAATGTGGACATGTGTATGAATAAGAACTTGACACATGGCAGACAGTGCTGACAGGGTAGATGATGTGGTAGACATGTGTGGCAGAGCTGGAACAGTCGACGTTTGACACTTGGCATCTGTTTCGACGAATGGTGAGGTGCCATGTGGCCCTGACATGGGCTGCCATGTGGCACCCATGTTTGGTTAATGGTTTATGAAAAATTTAGGAGAGGAAGAGGTTTGAACCAGTGACCTCAATCCGGGCTAGTGACTTGGCAGGGTCAGGCTAGCCAGCCCACCCCCGTTGGTCCTTGCAATGTAATGTGTCAAAGTTTTATTTAAATTTTCACTATGGTGTAGTCGACAACAATAAGGGTTGGGGCCTAGCCTCAGCCCCCAGTCACAACCTATGACATATGAACTTAACCCTACAAATTGGTATATGTGCATGGAGTGTGGAAGATAACTCTCGGCACATACAACCTCTTCCTCATGACTGTGACTTATAACAGTTAGCGTGAAAGGTATAACCCCTAGTCACATCCGTTGCCACATACCCAAGAACCTCATTTATTGTTTCCACGCGTCTATACACTCCAACCCACAATTAGGGATACCATACACCATATGACTCGACATTAAGGTTTCAATGGTTTGTTAGCACGAGAATACAAAGGGTTAGCCTTGGTCGGTCGAGCTAGCCCACCGACCAGGGGCATAACCCAAGGCTAGAATTGGGGGGATGAAAACATTATTCGCACACAGAATTTGTGGGTTTGGCCACATGGCCACCACCATATAACCAAGGGTCGAGAGTTAAGGGGCCAACGCACCTAGCTTAGCACCTGGCCATGTGGGGGCACCTAATATGACCAGGATCCCTCTCTAAAGGGGACTGCACCCTATGTTTTGTTACAAAGTGGGCTTAAACTTTATTATAGTGATTTTATGGATATTATTCAGTAGATTTTGGAGATTTTGGATAATATTGGGAGATATTGGGCCCTTTGTGAGGCCAGATCTTGGGTGGAAGTTGGGAGATGGTTACCAACTTCATATCTATATAAACTATGGATTCTTGAGGCCATGGAAGGAGATTCAGAGCAAGTTTATGCTGAAGGTTTTCCAAGCCAAATCCATTTTTATGTAGGGAAGATATTGAGGAGCGCACCTTTGTGGGCCATTTCTGGGAGCTTCGGTCATCTGATTTGAGTTTCGTTTCTTTTGTTGGGTTATAGAGATCTGGTAGAACAAGAAAAAATTAGTTTTGTAACCTTTTGGCACTTCTGTGATGTAATTTTAAATCTTAGAAAAGAAATAAGAAATCCTCACCCATTGAGACAAAGGCCCAGAGATGTAGACAAGATTGTCGAACTCCGTTATCACATTGGTGTTTATGGTTTGTTGTTGTTTATTATTTATTTCAGATCTGTGTATGTTTATGTGGCTCTCATCTTTCTTCCTCTTTTATTCAACTTCCTAAATGGTTAATAAACACATGCATTAATAAATCAACCATTTCCATTTAAAATATCTTTTTGGATCAACATGTTTTTGTTCCTTGAAATCCCCGCACTTCCTGTCATGCATCGGAAAAGAAATTTCCAAGTGAAATTATCTTTCCCTGGCTTTGAATTTTGACTTTGGAAGGCTACACTAGGCAAATTTTGGTACCTGCATATCAAAACAGTTAGAAATAAGTTCTCTCAACACCTAAATAGGGAGGAATTTGATACCGATCCCTAGTATGATTGTCAATCTGTTGTTTTGGTTTTTTCACAAGGGTGAGAAAAAACACAACACTTGCATTCTTAGTTAAGTCAGCTAAACAAGAAATAAGATTGTGAGTTGATTAGATAACCAAATACACATGAAAAAAGGAAATAAAACTAAAAAAAACTAAGAAATAAATGTTAGAGAAGCTTGAAAGAACTATAACCATGAAAAGCAAAAAATTACCAATATATTGATACCAATGGATCAATACATTAATAGGCTAAACACCGTAGAAAAAGACGTGGACTTATGAATCCCCTCTTCCTCCTTGGGAGGGATCTTGAGTTCCCTAATAGATATCTCTTCTCTTCATGCAATGGCAAGTGACAATGGTGAAGAAATACAATGCTAATCCTCTCAAGAGGTTAGTGGAATGACCCTTGCTATAGTGCTTGAATGATTCAAAGAGAAAAGATGATTCTCATAGAAGAATTCTTGCAGCATAAAAATACCTTGAAGTTATTGTTTTTCTATCACACCCATGGAACATATTTATAATTTCCATTCATGGAAAGATATAACTAGTTCATAGTGTGAACAAGGGGTCTTTTAGGGCACTTTGTAGCTCTTGACCAACATCAAATCTAGATTTCGTTAAGATCTGAGTGTCAAATCATATTGGGGGTCAGACCAGAAGTGGTTGATAGGCCGACAAGATTCATAAATGCATCGTTCATGACAAGTGTGTGAATTTCCTCATATACAGTCGCACATCTTACGCACAGTGCGTGTTGAGGTCTGTGTTGGCCTGGGCATTCTGCGCACTTTGCGCACACTTCTTATGGTGAATTTGTGCACTTTAATTTTTGAACCAAGTGTATATTTTTTTCTCCTTTTGATGGATTTTGGTGCTTAGGATATTTATAAAATTAGGATTTATTTAAGATATACTTGGTCTAATGTGTCGTTAGGTAAATGTGTGTTTCTTAGTGTGTTTCTTTAGTATGCATTTGCAGTTAGGAAATCCGACGGTCACGATATGTTCTTGACATAGAGTGATCTGATGGTTCATATTCTCCTCGATCTTAACGACCATTGATCCATGGCTTGACACCCGATTGTTCCATGATCTCTATTTAAAGAGAATGGAGGTTCATTTGTCGATGATCGATTGTGAGAAACTCGTAAAATCTCTATGTAATCTTTTTCTTTTGCATTAATAAACTGCTCCAAGTGGCCACGTTGGTTGGGGGCGTGGATGTTTCCCCGTAGGGGTTTTACCATGTCAAAACATCTATGTGTTGATATTTTATCTGGTTGTGTGAGTGTTTATTGAAGGTTTTCTTCCTCTGTTGGAATACATGTGTTGTCGAACATGGTATTAGAACTTGTTTGAAGACCCCCTCCTATTATAGATTGAGATCGTGAAGCTGAGTTTCCTCATATCCATTTTCCATCATTTCCATACATTTATGGGCTGAGAGGAATATTCCATTGCGTTTGAAGCACTCGTTTTAGTTAGGAACACTTTTCATTTCACTCGAAAAGGTTTCTATTTTCCCAAGATATGACCATTTCAATCAAATCCGGAGTGAAATTCTTTTCTTGTATGAAAATAGTTTTTTTTTAGCATGCTCTCCAAGGTCGTCTTCCACAAAAAAAAACAACAACAACATCCCCAATCCTCTTGTGAAAAAATACAATATGTTTTTCTAGAACATTTGGTTAAAAGTTTCCTTATTAATTAAGAGTTCTTGATTTCACGTCTCTCTTTTGTTACTTTTATTTTAAAAGTTCATGCTAAAATTGTAAAGTGTATTTCACTTCAAGTATAAAAGAAAATCACTATAAGTAGCTTTAATATTTTATTTTAGAGTTATTTGTTTTGCATGCAACTTTTCTTTTATAAAGTAACTTCATTGTAAAAGTGATCCCCACTTTTCTTTATAAAAGTGGGTCACTTCATAAAGAAACTATCACGTGGTCCTTTCATTACCGTTTATGCCTTTTTTAAAATGGGCATAACTCTCACATCCAAAGTCCATTTTCAATGCCATTTTTTTTTAAAACCGCATAACTTTTTGAGATATTTCCATCTAGATCATTAGTTTTAGTTTTTAAATCCATATTATATACATATTTAATATGGATTCTTCCAGTAATCATTTTCTTACTAGCACCAACTACTTCCAATGGAAATATCATATGGAAGATTTATTAAGAAGTAAAGGCTTGTACCAGCTTACCTTGGGAAGGGAAAAAGAACCCACTGATGATGATAACAAATTCAAATGGTCTAATAGGAGTGACAAAGCATGTGGACTAATCATAATGCCCATCTCTCCTGATTTAAGGTTCCACCTTAAAGAAATTGATGATCCCGAAGAACCTTGGGAAAAGATTGAATCTGTGTTTGTTAAACTCAATATTATTCGAGCACAATAGTTAGAAAATCAAGTACTGAACTTAATTCCAAGTGATTTTTCTTGCCTTGGAGACTATCTATATAAGTTTAAAACACTCGAAATTTTATGTGAAGAATGTGAGATAAAAATGGAGGAAGAGTGTTTCATATATCTTATTCTTTCTAAGCTAGGTAGTGCATATTCTGTGTTTGTATCTACCTTTTATGCCATGAGAGAGGCTCTAGGGAAATATTATCAAAAACCCACTATTGAGTCCTTTTTTTTTTCTTTGATTAGAGAGGAAGATAAGCTTGTACAACTTGGAGTGATCATCACTGCAGGTACCTCCAACAAAGCCTTAGTTTCCCAGCTGAAAGATAAACCCAAGTATCCCAATAAGAAACATCCTCGCTACAACAAGAAGAAACATAAGGGTCCCAAACCTTCTTAGACAAATTCATCTCCTAATGGTGACAAATGAGAAAAATATAAAAATAAGAAGGTTGAAAGACATTGCAACTTTTGTGATAAAGATGATCATGATGAGTCCAAATGTTTCAAGAAGATGGCAGCTTTATAAGAAGCAATGAAGAAGCACAACATCAGTATCGATACAACTTCTTCTTCTTCTCATGGACATGCACTTTCCGCTTCTGGTTTGTCCTTCAATAAAAATTCTACTTCGTCTTCTGATGAGTGGCTTATTGATTATGGAGCATCTTATCATATGGCTAAGGATAAAGACATATTTTCTGCTCTAAATGAATGTAACAACAAGAAAATATTTGTTGGTGATGATAGACCTCTTAGTGTTGTAGGATCTGGAACAATTCAAGTATATAATGGTCATTTCAATGATGTATTATTTGTTCCAAGTCTTTCTTGTAACCTTCTATCAATATATCAAATCACTCATTCGGATGAAGGTAAAACCGTAGAGTTTTCACCTCACCAAGTTGTAATCAAGGATATGAAATATCCTAAGCATGTTCTTGCAACTGGAATTGCTGATGATATTACCAGGTTGTACAAGTTTGAAAACTTTGGGTCATCATCTTTTTCATCATTTTTTGTTTCTCATAGCGATGACTTGAGCAAACTTTGGCATGAGCGGTTTGGTCATCTAAACTATCGTTCATTGCAGAAACTATGTAATCAAAATATGGTTATTGGTCTTCCTCCTATTTCATGCAGAGATGGTGTTTGTGTCGGTTGTTTTCTTGGCAAACATCATCAGGACAGTTTTGACAAATGTGCCTCTTGGCATGCCTTGGGCGCTTTCCAGCTTGTTCACAGTGATTTGTGTCGTCCACTTTATTCTCCTTTTTAGTTCTGGGTGAAAATATTTGTTAACTTTCATTGATGATTTTTCCAGACGTACTTGGGTTTGCTTCTTAAAACTTAAGAGCGAAGTTTTTGACAAGTTTTGGCCTACAAGGCCCTTGTAGAGAAGCAGTCTGGACATCAAATTCAAAAGTTAAGAATAGATAATGGAGGAGAATATGTGAACAATAATTTTACAGGTTACTGCACTACACAGGATTGTTCCATATACACTACAACAAAATGGTGTTGCTGAGAGAAAAAACTGCACATTAAAAGAAATGGCTAATTGTATGATCCAATCTAAGGGATTAAGTGTAAAATATTGGGAGGAAGCAATCAACTATGAAAATTACATAGTCAATCACACTCCCACAAAGGCTCTTAAAAATATAACATCTGAAGAAGCTTGGAATAAAATTAAACCAGATGTAAGTCACTTTCGTGTATTTGGCAGTATATCATGGACTCACATTCCTGATGAGAAAAGGAAAGCATTGTAGCCTAAAAGTGAGAAGTGTATATTTTTTGGTTATTCTGAAGATTTCAAATGCTATAGACTTCTTCAACCACATTGCAATGAAATTATTATTAGAAGAGATGATAAATTTGATGAAAATCTCTTGGCCTGTGAGCCTAATTTGGAAATTGTTCTTTCTTTGGCCTACAATCCATCTTCAGTGTTTGTGCCTTCTTTTATTCCTATTCTGGTTTCTTCTTCAGATGATGAAAGTGAGGATGAAAATCCACCTCTGCCTTCTCACCTTCCTCCAAATGATTATTTTGGACCTGAACCAGCACCAGTTCCACCGCTTCCAAGATGGGTTCGTTCAACATGAGAAGAAATTGGTGGTCTTGTCGATGATCCTTCAGATCGAAGTCGAACACATTCACATTTCCAGTGAACCTCTTCTCTTTTGGCTCAAGTTTCATAGAGTCATAAACCAGAGACATTTGCAGAAGCTTCAAGTCATCTAGATTGGGATACAACAATGAATGTAGAGTATTGTTCTTTAATGACAAATGATACTTGGGATATTGTACCTCTTACAAAAGGAAGAAAACTTGTCAAATGTAAATGGGTCTACAGAACTAAGTATGCATTAGATAGAAGTGTTTAAAGACTCAAGGCTCAGTTAGTTTCCTTGTTTCTTTAAACAAGGCAACTAACTATAATGACTATAATGAAACCTTTGCCCCTGTAGTCAAGTTGAATTCCATCCACCTTGTTCTTTCCCTTGTTGCCTCACATAAATGGGAGGTCCTTTAGATGGATGTTAAACCCTCCTTCTTTCATGGAGATTTGCAAGAATAAATATACATGGAACAATCTCCTGGCTATGTACAAAATGACTGTAGCCTTGTTTGTCACCTTAATAAATCTCTTTATGGTCTTAAGCAAGCTCCTCGAGCTTGGCATGCCAAAATGGACATATTTCTTATTGACACCAGATTCTTTAGATGCCATTCTGATCCTAATGTCTATACCAAGAAAATAGGAAGCCATCTCATAATCCTTGTACTTTATGTTGATGACCTTATCCTTACTAGTAGTGACTCAAAACTTTTAAACCATGAAAACCAACCTTAAGAAGAAATTTGAAATGAGAGACTTAGGATTTTTGCACTATTTCCTTAGCCTCCAAGTTTTGCAAACCAATGAAGGAATTTTTCTTTCCCAGAATAAGTATTCTTGTGACCTTCTTCGTCGCTTTCACATGGATGATTGTAAACGAACCCGTTCTCCCTTCTAGTCTAGAGTCAAACTTACTACCACCTATGATTCTTCTGAAGTTGATGTCACCCTATACCATCAGTTAGTTGGTAGCCTCTTATACTTGACCCATACCCGTCTTGATATTTCCTTTTTTGTTGGTCTTGTTGTCTGGTATATGAAAACACCCCATGAAAGCCATTGGAAAGAAGTTAAAAGGATACTTCACTATTTCCGTGGTACAGTTCAATTCGAGAAACATTACAGTTCAGGGGGGACTCCTTTATTGGTTGGTTTCACTGATTCAGATTGGGTCGATGACCCTGATGATCAGAAGTCTACTACAGGTTATGTTTTCATCCTTGGTTCAGGACCTGTCACTTGGGCCTATAAGAAACAATAGGTTATTTCACTTTCTTCAGAAGAAGCAGAGTATTGAGCAGCGGTAAATACAATTCAGGAAGCGTTATGGATTCGATAGATCCTTTCAGAGTTTGGATTCCAGCAGCAACATCCAACCATCCTTTGGTGTGACAATCAAAGTTCCATCAAGCTCGCCAAAGACCCAGTTCAACATCAGAGTAGTAAGAACATCGAGCTACACATGCACTTCATCAGAAAGCTCATTCATGATCAAGTTATTAAAGTGCTATTTTTCCCGACAAAAGATCAAGTTCTAGACATTTTCACAAAGTCTCTTACAGAATAAAAGTTTTCCAAACATCGATCTATGTTAGGAGTTCATGAAGTTGTCATTAAGGGGGGATAGGCTATAATGCCCACTTCCTTATCTTATTGTGTCACTATTGCAAATCCTTCAATCCTATCCCAAGTTGTTCTCAAGGGGGGATGCTAGGATATTTAGACACTTAAGAGTTATTTAATATCTACCTGGTCTAATGTGTCATTAGGTAAAAGTGTGTTTCTTAATGTGTTTATTTAGTATGCATTAGTATGCATTTGTAGTTAGGAAATCCAATAGTCACGATATGTTCTCGACATAGAGTGATTCGACGTTTCATATTCTCCTCGATCTTAACGACCACTTAACACCTGATTTGGTCCATTATCTCTATTTAAAGAGCATGAAGGGTCATTTTTCGTTGATCGATTGTGAGAAACTCTCTTGTAAAATCTCTTTGTAATATTTTTATTTTGCATTAATAAACTACTCCAAGTGGTCGCGTTGGTTGGGGTCATGGATTTTTCCCCATAGGGGTTTTACCACATCAAAACATTGGTGTATTGATCTTTGATCTGGTTGTGTGACTGGTTACTGAAGGTGTTCGTCCTCTGTTGGAATACCTTTGTTGTCGAACACTGTAGGTGTACTAATTTTTGTTTGCATTGTTGTATTTCTTCAACCATTGTGTGCAATGTTGCAAATGATTTTTCAGTGATAACACACTGGTTGTATGACTTCACCTGAAATCACCCATCACTCAATCTTCAAGTCCCCAAGGCCCCAAGTAAGTAGGTAGATCATTTTGATTCCTTGCATATGCATATTGATTTCTTATACTAGTTTAGATTAATTTCATTTCCATTTTTCTCTACTTTCATATTGATTTCATGCTTATCTTAGAAATTTTTGAAAAAATGTCAAAATTTTTCTTTTCTAGATTAGTTTCCATGTTAAATTTTATATATATGGATGAAGGGTGATAGAACCACCCTAGATGCTCTGATCCATTAGTATGATTTTTTGGCAGGCACATGTCTACCAAGAGATGATGCAGTTCTCATGCACTCTATGAAGAGCACATGTCCCCAAGTAGGAGCTAGATATTATCCCCATTTTGTGGATAGCTAAGGAGATTATGTCTCAAGGCCCTTAGGTTGAAGATATGGAGTGTTGAGAGACTACATGACAAACAATACCCTTTTTCACAATTGGAGACCCCTCTCACCACCACAGATGGTCACACATTTTCAGATGGAATCCACCACATCAGCTGGCTTCCAGAAGGCAGTGGGCCTGGCTCCATGAGGTACAAGTCAGTATTATGGTGAGCATAATTTCAATATTTAAGCCATTTGAGTATGTTGTATCTTAGATTTCTCTATATTTCATGATATATAATTCGACATTATGTCATTTTCTGTGCTTCACCTTGGTGGTTGACATTGTTCCCTACTAAGTGGTCTCCCTTGGGGATGGGTTTGCAACTAGGAACTCCCTTGAAGAGCCATTGTACCATTCCCGACCATACTTACCACTTTCCATCATGATTTCCCCCCTTTCCTTATCTCTTGGGATTTTAGGGTGTATTGACCCTAGAAGAGGTTGTCCCTCATTCTATGGAAAGAAGGGGATGAAGGCCCAGAGGGATTTATGTTGGGTAAAAGATAAAATCCTTGTATGAACCTTCTACATGCTTCACCCAGGGATCACCCAAGAAAGCATTGAAACACTTATCTTTGAGTAAAGGGGGACCCACAACATGATAAATAATGCTTAAAGGGTTAGTTGAAGGATAAGAGGTCTCATCACGAGCAGACCTATCATGTCCATGAATATATAGTGGTATGACATTTCCATCATTTGGTCACAAAACCAAGGTAATGGCTCTTAGTTGCATGGCTAAGAGAAAAGGGGTTTCATTACGAGCCAACCTTCTCATTTCCACTAGGTGTTTGTGGGTGACATTTCCATTATCTGGACACAATGCCAGGGAAGTGACCTTCAACATTTCCTTAAAATTATGAAAGAATAAAAGAATGGAAAATAATGGGCTTGAAAAAAATGCATTGTGGACTAAGTTACCACACACCCTCTATAAAGGCACCCATGAATGAGACACTACGAACTCTTGTATGTCATGAGCCCTATTCCCATTAAGTCCTGGCCCCAACCAATTCACCCACCTTACATGAATTAGAGAGGGATCTCTTGGAAACTCTCCTTAACCTAGGGAAAGAACTACCTAATAGGACACCTCATCAACCCTCCCATATTCAAGCTTGACAAGTCGTATAATGTCTTTGAGCAGCTAATTGTTTGATATAGTGATATTGGATGCACATGCTTAGGTGGCTCATTTATTTATTGGATTCACTTATCATGATGTTGTGACTTTATATCCTTGGAGGGAATGCTTAACTGTCTTTGTAGGACCTAGTTGATGGACAGTTTTGGAAGAACAAGCCTAGCTTGGGCTTCCATGGGGCTACAAGCCCATAGGTTGGATGCCAAGGGTCCACATGTTGGATCACATAGACGAAGTATTGGAGACATAAAATATGATGTGGAATACTTAACCTATCCCTCACATGCCAAATTTTTTTCCCATGATGGGTAAAACATCTTGTTTTTTATCTTGACGTCATATTTAGTGACTAGGGTTTGGTGGTGGTGTTACCACTCATTGACACATGTAGGTTTTGAGGAGGATGAGGCCTTGACCATGAGGATATTGCCTATATTATTTACATGTGGACTTTGGAGGCCTACCATTTCTTCTCCAACATCAACGACTTGTTCCAAGTGTCAAAACATCCCCTAAAGGGGTGACATCATGTAAATCAGGGTTTTATTTGTGCAAAAGGGAAATTTTAAATTAATTGTTTAATATTACTTTGTTAAAAGGGGGAAATATTAGGGTTGTTGACCCCTATTCTTGTGGTTTACCCCTAAATATGTGCACAAGTCACCTTGGTGACATTTTGTATAAATAAGAGATCATAAGATCTCATTTGGACATAACTCGCCCTCTTGTGAGAAGACTTGATCTGAAATTTTTGCTACACTTGGAATATTTGTCTCTTGTGCACTTTTTAATGGATATATTTGGTGAATGGTTGATGGAGGAGTGAGGCGCTAGCCTTGGATGAATGATTTCTAGATTTTATGGTGGATTTTCTTAGAATCTTTATGATTTGGTATGGTTTTTACTCTTATGCTATCATTTGTTTCAAGTCAAGGATTTTTATGCTAGGAAATAAGTGGGAAGTAAGAGAATTTACACCCCCACTCTAGTCTTCATCATTTATTTCTTGAAGTTTATTGATGATGCAAGGGTTTGTTTAAGGAAGTAAGAGGATTTACAGCCCTCATTTTCAAACCCTAACTAGAGATACTTGTCTTAGGAAGTAAGAGGGTTTACAGCCCCAAGGAAGTAGCATCTCTAGTTCATTTACTTGACTCCATTAACCCAATATTTAAAGGCACTAGTCATTTTTTAATTGCATTGGAGATTTAAAATCATTGCCTTGGGAAGAATGATTTTTCTAGTTTCAAGTTTATCTTTTTGGAGAAGTGTTCCTTGAGACTTGATCTATCTTGCCTCATTGAGGCATCCCTCTTCTCCCAGCACTTTGATTTTTTTTATAAACATTAACCTACATCCATTAGGGCTGCATAACCCTAGATTCTAACTCCCTCTTATCTCACAAACTAACCCTAGGAATTCTCTCTAACTTCACTCACCTAGTCTACTTACTAGGGTGCGCTTTTTGGGCTAGTTCTTGGCACTTTTCCATGGTTAATTTTTCTTCTGCATGGAATTGAATGCTACATCCATAAGGCTGATACTTTACTGCAGAAAATCAATTTTATAACAACTTGCTTTATTCATTCTCAAAGTGCTATATTTAAGTCATGATTGATTGCCAAATTCATTAATAATATTGTTGGATAATATTATGCTTTTACATGTTGATTTAGATGACTTATTTGTTGACATAAACTGTTAAATGTTGCTGCAAATTAGGGACAACAATATTAACTTGTTGAACCATACTAACACATAGAATTACAAGGTGTCTTTCTTTGTGTCTCGGGCATGTACAATCATCTGGAGAAGTACTATATCTTTGAGGTAACATTTACTTGATTTACAAGGCATCTCCTTTTACATCTCACTCCACTTAGATTTAAGTTCTAGGGGTTCCACTTCCATATCCATCCATCTACATCTCATTCCCCCCTAGGGTCTTTAGGATTTCCTCCCTAGAGTAACCTAATCACCCTTGAAGTGTGGGACCTACATCGAGGTGTCATTGGGTGTATGATTTCATATTTGTATCACTTTCTTTTGTGGTTGGGTCAGGATTTTCCCAGCCTATAACTTGTTCTATAACAAGGACTAAATCCACAACTTGGAAATCTTTCTCACCGGTATATTTCTTATCAAACCAACGTTTAATGGTCTACTGATGAGTTTCAATTTTTTTTTTAGCATTGGCATGATGTTATTCTAGGTTCAGTAAGGTATTGATACATTGTTGGATGACTTGACATTATCTTCCTCGATATTTCTAAGTGAGTTGTACAGAAGAAAGGTAGATATTTGAGGGTAAAATAGATTATTTCCCATAGATAGGGAAATATGGAGAAGTCCCTATAGAGGCCTTACGAGTGACACGATCGACCCAAAGGGAATTAGATAGAGAATTGTGCCAATTTATCTAGTGATCAACTACGATTCGTTTGAGGAACCAAACTAGGTTTTTTTTTGTAGATTAAAATAAGCCACTACCATAATGATAACATTTTGATAAGTACTTAAAAGTAATTCCTTTTTCCAAGGAAAAATTAGATAACTTCCAAGATGAAAAATACATTGTGTTATCAAACACTAGAGAGTTAGGAACTCCAAACCTTGTGATAATGTATTGTTCAAAAACATTAATCATTACCTTTTCATTCACTTTGGTCATTGGTATTTCTTCAAACTACAACATGCTTTTTATTTGAACATGTAGTTACAAGGTTTGGATGCCCAATAATTTTGATGAGCGATCAAGGGACTCACTTTATCAATAGCACAATACAATCAATGTTGGAAGAATTTGAGATACATCATGAGAAGATCACTCCATATCACCCTCATGATAATGGAATAGTGGAAGCATTTAACAAGATATTGGAGAATGCCTTGACCAAGATTTGCAATGTAAACAAGGATGACTAGGATTTAAAGGTACCATTAGTACTTTGGGCTTATATAGCTACATGCAAGAAGCTAACCGGGCATACACCCTTCAGGTTGGTGTATGGAAAGGAAGAAGTGGTTCCGTTAGATTATTTGATACCTAGTCTATGCATTACAACAATTACAGAGATGAAAAAAAGAGGTGCAACACAAGAAATATTGGCTCAACTTGTGGAATTTTAAGAAGACATGATTATAGTTGGCTTCCATCAGGAAGTACATAAATAAAAGGATAAATCTTGGCATGACATACATATTAAGAAGAAGAACTTAAAGGTAGAAGATCTGGTTCTCCTCTATGACAATAAATACTTGCAGTACCCAGGAAAGTTCAGGATGGATTGGCTAGGGCCATATGAGATAAATTATGTCACAGATGGAGGTGTTGTGAAAATGAAGTATTTAACATGAAATGAACTTCAAGGAATAGTAAACGGTAGTCGAATGAAAATGTATAGAGACAATTGGCCCACTAACCCTCAATAGTTATAGTGTAGAGAAGTAGAGTTTTACATAATGTATATAGTAAGAAGTAAAAGAAGAAAAAGTAGAAAAATAAGAAAAATGAAAATCAAAAGTGGAAAAATGACAAAAATCCAAAAAGAAGTAGGTAGAGGAATAAGTGGTAGATGGATAGGTGAGAGTTACAACGCGTGGTAAACAATAAAATGGTGCGACAAAATTCATGATATGGCATGCAATAAACATGAACACAGCTTGACAAGACCAAAAATGATCTGAAAAGTTAAAAAATGGTGAATGGAGAAAATAGGGCACGTCAAAGAATAAACCACTTAAATCGGTGCAGGAGACACACACTACCTGAGTGGCTAAGGGATGAGCCATAGGTTAGTGTTGGGGGCTTGTTGGAGAAGGCTATTTTGGGATCAAAGTCCAAGGAAAGAGTGCAAAAAACAAGGTAGAATGAACCAAGGTAGCAACACACGAAAGGAATAAAGGAAAATCAATGCGAAGAAATTGAGGATTAGCGCACAAAGGTAGTTAGAATGTGGACAAGTTGAGTCCACTTAAAATTAGGATTTTGGTAGTCAATGTAAATGGTTTTTACCCATATTTTTGTATAAATATAGGTTGTATGAGGATAGGAGGTATCATTATCCTCTTGAGAATATTTGGAGTATCTATTGAAGAACATATTTGATTTTGAGTCGCAATACTAGTTTTGGTTGAGAGATGTGGAGCTCAGGTTGTATCGATTTTGGAGAATATTGATGTGTAAATGAGGGTTAGGTCACAATATGTAGAGCTTGGTGCGACACTGGTCCACCTCACATATTTTCATTCTAAATGAACCTCTTAATGTATGTGTGTAATGCCCAATTTGGATGAAGAATAATAAAGAAGAAAAAGATCTTTTTGGACGTAGCCCAGGGGGTGAACCATGGTAAAAACCTGTGTTAATGTGTGGAATGTGTTCTTTAATGTGTTGAAATGTTTATTATATTGAATGAATGAATACATGCATCTATTAGAGTTAATTTACAACGTGCACTAGAATAAGTATGCTTAATAAATGTTAAAATATAATTGAATGATGGTAAACCTAACGAATAATGAATGTTGAAGTAGAAGAACAATAGTATGTCTAAAATCCCTAGGAGAAACATCACTTCCATGATTGTAGACATTTGAGCATGAAATCACCCATAAGCCATATCAGGCAAGACTACGATATGAACTTTGTGTCATCCAACCCGGGTCATCCAAAAACATCCAACATGCATTCTAGGAGGAAGGCCCATCCACTGCAACATAAAACATAAATGGGAAACAACCAATATAGAGGTCACAATGAAAGTAGGAATAAGTCGCAATAGAAGTACCGTGCATACCAGATAGAGTGACAATCCTCTTGAACATTTTAGGATGTGTATAAAAACAGAGGTATGCAGACCATGACGTAGCAGACAAAGATAAATTCCATGAATTTGAGTTGCAGGTATACATGGAGAGAAAATGGATAAGTGCATCAGGAGTTCCAATATTGGAACCGAAGCAATGGATCATAGGGTTATACAATACAGGGATATTTAACCTATTGGAAATCCCTCATTTTGGACGTGGCAAAGATGTGAATAACTACATCAAACAATTGTTGGTGTTAGTACATGGGGGTATCCTATGGTTAGACAGGAAAATATCAATTGATGTTGATCTGATTGCGAAGATAACAGGTCTGCCAACATATGGAGAGAAGCCTAAGAAATATCTGGATGACAAAACTAAGGAGAAGGACTTGGTGGAGGAAATGAAGAAGAAACATGGAACAATGAGAGGGTCCTGAGGAATTATAATAAATAGGATCATTGAAAATATGACAAGACTGGAAACAAATTTAATGGCATGCAAATATTTTAGGAAGTGTCCCAAGGAAGAAGCACCGCAGCTGTGATAGCACTAACTGCGTAGTGCGCGAAGGGGACTCTTCTTAGCTAGATTCCATACTTACTAAACTTATTTTTGGATGATTGAAAAGATGCACAATTGGCCCTTGACCAATTTTTGAAGAATACTTGGTCATATTTGACCATTTTTGGGACTGCGATAGCTTGCCAAGGATGGAGTGCAACGTGAAGCGGAAATTAAGGAAGCAAGACCTATTTTTGGGTCCATTTTAGGGTTTTGGGTTGATGTAATGGGAAAGGGATGTCGGCCCATGGGTTTACCCATGCTTAGGCCCATTCTGTAATCTATAAATAGGCAATGCAAATAGAGAAGAAGAGAGAGTAGTACATCTATGTGATGTATAGCTAAAGGCTTAGTGCTAGTACTAGATCTGTGTGATCAGATGTATCTTGAAGTGCTTTGTGCATGAGATTGAGAAGCTAAGTGCAAGTTGTCTTAGCTTTGTGTTGAAGTGCAAGGAAGAAGGATATAGCGAGCTATGTAGATCTTTTGTCCTGTGCAAAGTAAGGATCATTAAAGCTGCGTGATGTAGTTTCTTGATCAAGATAATATAAAGAAGACTTTGTGGATGTAGCCCCAGGGTGGAGGTGAAACACGGTAACTATGTGTATTGTGCTTTGTGCTTCAGTCTAATGCGTTGTTTCCTTTTAGCTAAGTGCTTGTTGTGATTAGTAGATCTAGTTATGCTTTGTGTTGATGATATATGAATGAATGTTAGATATGATATAAAAGATGGTTAGTGCTTGATCTGTTGAACCTAACCTATATTTATGTGGTTAAATACTAAACCATATTTAGTATAAGTATTCACTATGATGCTCTGTGTTATATACGAAGTAACATATGGGTTAAATATTGACGAATGATCTATGCTAAGTGCCTTGTAAAAGATATAATCACATATCAGTGTCCCAGCTACGATTGCAGACATCTAAGTCCTACAACCACCCCTGCCTCTACCTTGGGTGAGACTTCATCTGCTTCGTAGGTGTTGCCGAAAGGGTCAGTAGTTAGGGTTTTATTGGTGCACTCTTGAGCGTTGAACCTTGGGTCTGCCCCTGTGCCAACAAATGGTTCCATTATCGAGACCTGAAACTGTGATTGTTGCAAACTAAGGAAAAAGAAACGTTGTGCAAAAGAAAGCTCTGTGTGTAGATCTATTTCCCTAGTGCACATATTTTACTTTACTTGTGCAGCTTTGTACCAGGAATAAGGTCGGATCTAAAGAAAGGAAGATCATATCCAAATAAGAGAAGCAAGATTTGAACACTCTGTGCTCTAAGAAAAGTAAAAGTGGAAATTTATGAAAGAAAGAAGTCAAATCTGCAGAAAAGAGGTAAGATATGTAAGCTCTGTGCTCTAATAAAGGTAAGAATAGTCAAAAGTTATTAAATATGGAAGCTTTTTGCTCTGTAGATAAGTGATTTTTTTTAATTTTTTTTTGTTTCTAAAGCATGGATCTAGGTATGTTTGATAGATTTTGTCCTAGCTTCAAAACTAGGGAATTAATAGATGAAAGAAAGTTTGATATGAATAGATATGATAAGTATAATGATATAAATGTTATACCTATGCATCAAAAGAATGTCTAGACTAACAAGTGGATGCAGGATCCTAGAAAGAGTTTTTTGCAGGCTAGCTACCCTGAACCTGGTGCACAGTATAGAAGAAGTTGGGGAACATTTAAACGAAATATAGGATTAACCCTCTGTTATAGCTGCAGAAGACCGTGACATCTTGCTAAGGAATGTCCTAGGAGAAAACCTAGTTTCCTCTATTGTAAGGCTATGGACCATGAAGTGTTGGATTTCCCTAGAATGATTGCTAGACTTGAGAAACTGAATATGGAGCAAGCAAACCTTGAAGGAGATCAAGAGACCAAGATCATAGAAGAAACCCAGAAAGAATCAGAAAAGATATTACTATAGATGAAAGACACCTTGAATGATCACCGACATGTTAGGTTCTCATAGATATTCAAAGAAAAGGAGAAAATCGAAGCAAGAATAGGGGACTTCGACATTAACTGTATTCTTGATGAAGAGACACAAGTGAACATTATGCCAAAAAGAACTTGGAAAGCTATAGGAAAGCCTGCCATGATCCCTTCCCTAGGAGGAACAAGTTTATTCAAATGAAAGCTAGTAAACCTATGTGGAAGACTTGCCCGGATGCCTATGACTATCAACAGAACTTCGACAGAGGAATACTTTGAGATTATTAAATTTTTTGAAGACAACGCCCCATTTACCATGCTCATAGGAAAACCTTGGATTGATAGAGAAAAATCCAGACAAAAAGAGGAAGAAATATTTTTGGAATATAAGAAGCAAGAGTTAAAAGACTTTATGACCAAAAGGATTGCGTAGTTGATTGAGGAACATAAGAACAGATCATAGATATTTAATATTAGCAACTTCGATGTCAAAGCTAAGAGAACAATTGAGGATCCGCAAAAGATCGAGTTACCTATTTTTGACAAAGAAGAAGTATTATCAAGGAGCCCTAGGAAAGACTTTCAACAACGCGAAGTAACTAAGACCACAAAAGATAAGCATCATAATGGTAAAAGCATTACTAAGAAAAAACTCACTGGGAAGAAGGCTAGAAAGTTAAGAAAGGAAAAGGCTAATGCTGTAAGGTTACAAGAGGTTCTAGAGGACACTTCAAGCAAGAAGAATTGCAGAATTGGAGCTTTGCCAAGATATCAGAACAACGACATAGAATACTTCGCCATGACGAAGAAATATAGCCGTTGGAACCGATATACCCATTAGACTGTCGCCCTGAATGGGTCAAAAAGTAGTTATGGGTTACCACTATACCATTGGATAGCACCAGAATGGATAGAACATAATTAATGAAGGCCCCATGTCTGTTGCAAGAAGACCATTGCTGAGAATGCCTACTTAAATCATCACGCCATGCACCGAGAATACTTTTTGCTAACTGAGAATTTGAGCGTGAACCATGAGATTTACTTACCTTGAGATCATTTCCTTATTCCCTTACTATTCATTGTAGTCTCTAAATTCCATTTTGCACCCAAGATAGCTAACCCAAGTTTGTATGTTGGATGAGCTCAACGCTGCTGAGAAAATTGTTGAAGAAATTCTAATTGATTTAATGATTGTGAGATTCATTTCATAGCGTGGAATATCTAGAGGTGTATAGGTATCATCCTCGGGAGCACTGCCAACTTCCCCCTCCACTGATTGAGCAGGACCCTCCCGACCGCCTTTGGAAAGATGATCTAAGCTCGGAAACAAATTCACCACTGTGAAAATGATCCCAAGCATCTTGCCTAAATATATCCCACCACTAAGCGAAACAGTGAATTGAGACACTATACCCAGAAACTTCGACTATGCTATGGTCACTTCGTACCTCCCAAAAGGGGTGCGCACAGTTCATGCTGACTAGGAGAAGCTCAGCATGCTGAAATTTAGTGATTTTAACCTTGGAGATCGCAAGGTTTACAGTATGTTAGCCCCGCACAAGTACTTGACTATTACAAAAGGAAAGAACCCCAAGATTGTCCTACAACAATGGACCCATAACCTCGCGCAATCAACCCTCCTCAATGTAATGAAGATTCCACATTTCGAGAGGCATCAGGAAGTAAATACATAAGTCAAGTTGTTGTTGCCCTTCTACCATGGAGGATACCTATGGTTGGACTGCCGCATCATTGTGGATCCGATTCTGATCAATCGAATCACTAGGATAAGCATGCAGGGCCCTAACCCACAGGAATTTTACCCTGGAAGGACCTCTCAATGACACAATAATCCAGGAATTTACGGAACAAGAGGCTGTCGCACTACAACTGGTCGAAGCAGCTCGAGGTGTTTGAAGCAGAATTGATCAGACCTAAGTGACTCAGGATGAGTCACAGGTGAGTGTTGGGGGCATGTTGGCCCTTGAACAAGTTTTGAAGAATACTTGGTCATATTTGACCCTTTTTTTCAACTGCGACAGATTGCCAAGGATGGAGCGCAATGCGAAGCAGAAAATAAGAAAGCAAGACCTATTTTCGGGTCCATTTTAGGGTTTTGGGTTGATGTAAAGGGAAAGGGATGTTGACGCATGGGTTTACCCACGCTTAGGCCCATTTTGTAATCTATAAATAGGCAATGTAAATAGATAAGAAGACAAAGTAGTACATCTATGTGATGTATAGCTAAAGGCTTAGTGCTAGTACTAGATCTGTGTGATCAAATGTATCTTGAAGTGCTCTGTGGATGAGATTGAGAAGCTAACTGCAAGTTTTCATAGCTTTGTGTTGAATTGCAAGGAAGAAGGATCTAGTGAGATGTGTAGATCTTTTGTCCTGTGTGAATTAAGGATCATTAAATCTATGTGTTGTAGTTTCTTGACCGAGATAATATAAAGAAGACTTTGTGGACATAGCCCCAGGGTGGGGGTGAACCACTATAACTATGTGTATTGTGCTTTGTTCTTCGTTCTAATGTGGTGTTTCCTTTTGGCTAAGTGCTTGCTGTTATTAGTAGAACTAGTTATGCTTTATGCTGATGATATATGAATGAATGTTAGATCTGATATAAAAGATACTTAGTGCTTGATCTGTTGAACCTAACCTATATTTATGTGGCTAAGTACTAAACCATCTTTAGTATAAGTATTCACTGTGATACTCTATGTTATTTGCGAAGTACCATATGGGTTAAATATTGATGAATTATCTATGTTAAGTTCTTTGTAAAAGATATAATCACAGATAAGTGTCCTAGCTATGGCTGCATACATCTAAGTCCTGCAACCACCCCTACCTCTACCTTGGGTGAGACTTCATCTGCTTCCCAGGTGTTGCCGAAAGGTCCGGTAGTTAGGGTTTTTTTGGTGTGCTCTTGAGCGTTGAACCTCAGGTATGCCCCTATGCCAACATGCACAATACTTAGGCATATAGTTCCATTATTCATGGTTGATCATAATTATATCATTTTTAGGTTGGAGACATCCCAAATATATCATGATTTTTCAAAGGATAGGAAAGTGTCGTGCAACACAATATGAAACATTATGGGAGACTTCACCAAAAAAAGAAAGGAAGGAAAACTCAATTATATTTGAGATGTATTTTGATGAAATACAGGAAAAGGTGGCTGAGACATGGAGGATACCACCATAATTGGTGGAGGAACACAAGGATATAAAAAATTTCCAAGTATCAAGGTGAAATGTATGGATTTAGGCCAAAAGAGACCTAAAGAAGAATTGGTTACAGATGAGGTACTGCGTCACTCGAGAGGAAGTCCAATGGGATATGAAATATTGTCCAGATGAGTGGAATGTACCAGTGAACTCAAACAAGGGACAAAAAGGAAAGAAACCTATAGAAGTTGGCACGTCATAGAAATCAAATAGTCCAATAGATAATACAAGGAAGGTTGTTGAGCATGCAAAATATACATGAGGAAGTGAGATAGTGAGAAAACCTAGAAAAAAGTCTACTAAAAATATAACAGTGCAGGAGAAGGATCAAGACAAAGTGATTAATGGTGGAGCACAACATAAGGATATTAGTGATACAGAAGAAAAAAATTGTTCCGACACAAGAGGAACTAGAAGGAGGAGGATATATCTTGGACATAGAAGTACCTACAACTTCATCACAAACATAAAACCTACCAATGAAGAGGACGGTGCTACAAGAAGAAGGATAGAAAAATAAGATGAAGGCACAAAAAAATTCCTAGAGTTGACATTGACATAGGATGATACTGAACTAGTGGATGAGAAGGTGCAAGAATGCACAAAAGAGTCATGGAACGATGATGAGAAGAAAAGAGAGGAGATTATAAAGAATTTTTTAGAAGTTAAGAAAAATTTGGCACAAATGCAACTGAATGAAGTACATCAGAAGGAAAAGGCATAGCCACAACAAACTATTCAGGAAAAGACAGTTCTTGCGTAGGAGATAGTCCATATTATAGTGGCGGGTAGTGAAAATTTTGCTATCACTCCAGATATGTTGCAATTGGAAAAGGAGACATCACATAAACAATTGAAGGATATTGATCACTTGGACTTGGAATTAACCAAGGTACTCACTAAAGCACTCTACAAACTAAAAGTTAGCGTCGCACAGGAGATCCAATCAATAGAAAATGTAGATGCAACGAAGTTACAAGTAGATAAGGACATAAAGGACACACTGAAGCTAACCCTTAATGAAGTTCATATTGAGAAGGACTGGGAAAAGCAGTGCATTGGCTAGATAGAACCAAAAAATACAAGAAGTTTTCAAGTCAATTCTAGACAACACACAAGAAGGGGCATATTTACAGACAGAGGAGAAAATTGGGAAGATATCACAGGCAATGGAAGATTATAAAAGTCACATAATGGACGTAATGGCACAATTGAACCCAAGCATGCCTCCAGAAGTTAGATCACAAAGATAGAAGGAGATGGTCGGATAGAACATGGTGCAGAGTATTAAGGAATTTGTAGAGTTATATGATAGAAGCATGAAACTATGGAAAAGTCTGTAGGAGGATGAGAAGTTCTAGGCATTGGAACAGAAGGAAGAAGGAGTCAACATAGGTGCATATGATTTGAATCAAAATCCAAATGAAATGAACATATAGGATAGATTGAGGAGCACACAAGAGTTAAATAAATTACAGGAATAATTGAATAGGGTGCAAACAGAGACGCAGTTGGGGAAAGATCAGCTAGAGCCATTGCATGAAGATGCATAGAACATGTTGACAATGATGGATAAATCCAAGGGATAGATGGAAAACCTTAATTTGGAAGATGACGAAATACGCAAAGAGCATATCGTTTTGCAGACTGTGGAGTCTGTTGCTGAGAAGAGCACACATGTGAAGACTCATGATGAAGAGATTTCAGGAAGATTTTAGAAGTTGGAGAAGTCTGTCAAAGATGCAAACACTGCCTAAGTGGCTTGGGACAAGCCACAGGTAGTGTTGGGGGCCTGTTAGAGCAGGGTTAGAGAAAGATATTTTGGGAGAAAAGTTTGAGGAATAAGGAAGAGTGAAACAAACAATGAAAGAAGCTAATGAATGGACCAAAGAAGTAGTGTGTTCCAGGAATCAAGGAAATTCATTGTGAGCAAAAGAAAAGTCAAATTGAAGAAATGGTTGGATCAAAGACCAACCACACATAGGAGGTTGTAAAGTGGACAAGCGTAATCCACTAGGGTTAGGGTTTTGGGTTATGATGTAATGGTTTTTTACCCACTTTTTGTAGTATAAATATAGGATGCATAAGGTAGCTAAGGGATAAGTATCTGATATTTTTGGTAAAGAGTTTTGGAGCTAAGTATTGATTTATTTTTGGAGATGAGTTTGTTTTTGGATTGTAATTGACAGTCAGGTTGCAAGTTGTGGACATTGGTGTGACATTGGCCAACCTCACATATAATTGTGCATTCCAAATGAAATTTTAATGTAATGTGTGTAGTGTAGAGATTTGATGAAGAATAATAACAAGAAGAAGATATTTGTGAACGTATCCCAGGGGGGTGAGCCACGATAAAACATGGTGTCTCTATGTGTGTTTCTCTTATGTGTTTATTTTATATGATTTATGATGAATGGATGAATGAATATGTTAAGGTTAATTTACAACGCATACTGGAATAGTATGTTATTTTATGAAGAATCAATGTTAAAGGTTAAATGATTGGTAGATCTGATGAATGTTGAAGTAGATGAATAATGTGCCTAACATCCTAGGAGAAACATCCCTTCCATGATTGTAGACACTTGGGTCCTAAATTCGCCCATAAGTCATCTTAGGTGAGTATGTGTTGTGCACTTTGTGTGCATTATTTCTTTCTGGTATCCATAAAGGCCGATGGTTTCTATGGTTTTTTTGGAGAACTAAGGTAGAACCCGGGTCAACCCATACATCCAACAGTGGTAGAGTTTATACTCATTGAGACTTTGCATGATTTCGTGGGAGATGACTTGAGGAGGATATAACACATGAGAGGGAGGCTCTAGAAGCCCCAACGACCTCGACCTTCTAATCTAATGAATTTCTCAAGGGGTCAAGACATCACCCTTAGAGGGATGACATCACCTTAGGTTTTCTATTATGCAATTTTTAAATTTAAATTTAAATTTATATTGTAAAGGGGAACAAACAAGGGGTTTTGTCCCCTTACTTTGTGATTACCCTAAGTTTTGTGGAAAAACTCTTATTATAGGTTTTTGTATAAATATAGATCATTTCTATCTCATTTGATATGGATCTCTTATTGTGAGAAGACTACATTGGATGAAATTTTCACTATACTTTAGAATTTTTGGTATCTCTCTCTCTTACAAATAATATTTGGTATATATCTTGATGAATGGATGAACTAAGGTGGTGGGCACCTCTTGAAGACTCTTGTTCTTTCTTATGGATGGTTTGTATTTGTGAAAATAGGGTTTGATCTTGCAAATTTATTGGTTTTGGTAAGGAAAATATGCATTCTTATTTCTCTTTTCATGATATTGTTTGTTAAAACCCTAGGAGGAGTATAAGTGCATAAACTGTCCATCAAGTTCTCTTCATTTACTAGTTTATAAGTCTTTTATTGAAAAGTATCTTGGAGGAGTACAAGGGTGTACAACCTCCTTGATCTACCTTGAGTTTGGATTACATGCCCTAGGGAGTAAGAGGGTTTACACCCCTAGGGATACTTTTTATCTAACTTGTGTTTTAAGGACTCCATTCACCCATTTTTAAAGGCACTAATATGAATTTTTCATTGGAGAAATAAAATGTTTGCCTTGGTAAACGTGATTTTGTGAGATATTGATCTTGTTCAAGTTGGAAACTTTTCTGCATGATAAGAGATTTTGAAGGCCACTAAGGCATCTTCATTGGAATGGTATTATTAGAGATATAACTCATTAAAATATACATCCATTAGGGCTGTAGTAAATCATTCCTTTACTTACTTATAACTCACATTTCAACCATCAAAAGTTGCTAATAATTTACCCCTACCATCTACTAGTCTCAACGCGTCTTTTGAGTGGATTATTTGTGAATTTTGGTGCATGATTTTTCTGTTGTAATAACTTGTTTGATACATCCATAAGGATAGAAATATATATCTATAATACTTTTATATAACAACCTTACATTGATGCTAAAGTCTTATTCTTTTATACTTGAGTTGTACTAGTGTTTACTAGCTTATCTCATGCATCATTTATGTGACTTTTAGCATCTTATCTATAAGATTTATTAATTGTTTCTTGTTGATATATATCTCTATTGATTTCTGAAATTAGGGAAAAACAAGTGTAACTTGCTTGTCCACTTAACATACAACTTGTACATTTTTCTTTTCTTGTGTCTCGCGAAGGTACAAACACTTTCCATGGGTATTGAAAGACTTTCAAACCTTAAGCCACTTCTGAGACATGTCATAAAATCTATCTTCCACTTAGAAAATTGACTTATAGGGGTAATCATTTCATCATCTCACTTTTTGTCTCATTTCCCCCTAGGGTCACCTTGGATTGATCCCTTGAGGTGAACACTTTGTTGAAATTACTAATACAACTAAGAGGGGGGGGTGAATCAGTTGTCTTTGAGCTTAAACAATTTTAACTCTATTAAAATATTATTAATATTTCTTCAAGTGATCAGCAACATTATACAGCATATGAGCAGTAAAAGTAAAAAGCATCAATCACACATGAGGTATACATAGAGACAGATTTTCATGGGGAAACCCATAAAGGGATAAAACCTCTTCTTATTCAAAATGATAGGTAGTCTTTTAGGTTCTGTACATCATCTCTAATTGAGCATCAAATCAATGTGAGGCTGCTACCTCTATTTTACAAGCTGCAACTTGTTTGAGAGCACCAACTCTCTGGTTTCTCTAGAACCCACTAGAAGGAAGCACCAACTCCCTGAATATTCTAGCACCAACTGGATGGAAGCACCAACTTCCTGAATGTTCTAGCACCAACTGGATGGAAGCATCAACTTCCAGTTACACAAGCTCCAACCTATATAACAGAGAACCCTTGTTCTCCCTTGCACCACCCTGCCACCCTAGTTTCTCTGGTTGCAACCAGATGGAAGCTACAAATTCCTATTTTCAAGCTCCCACTTGAACCTCTGAGGACCACAGTCCTCCCAAGAACCTCCCAACCTCCCTAGAATATGAATGACTAAATAAAAAATCAACTTTACAGATAAATCATTTCTTACCAATCTTTCTTTGTTCTGTAAATCTAATCTTCTACACATTGTTCTATTTCTCTTCTCTTCCTCTGTCTGCTTAGTATGTATGATCTGCATCAACTCGTTCTCTCATTCTGCTCTTTTTCAACTTGTTCTGTCATTCTTCTCTGATTTTTCTCTTTCTGTCATTCTTCTCTGCTTCTACTCTTTCTGTCATTCTGCTCTGCTTTTACTCTTTCTGTCATTCTTCTCTACTTCTGCTCTGTGTTTCATCTCACTCTGTACCTTTTATAAGTCTCATGCTATGCATCCTCTCATTTTCCCTTTCTTACTGTTTCGTTCATTTTCCATCCGGAACAACCCCCATCATACAGTCTGTCTCATTTTCTTTTATACACCCGCCCATGGCAGTTCAACTTCCCATCTCCTTAAGCAAAAAGGAGACACATGTCTGAGCAACTGAAAAGCCAACTAATCGACAATCATGAGTCCATTTTTCTAACGGATTTGAAACTGAGGAGTTAACTGTGAGAGAGAATAGTAACCCTACGATTAATGCTTGATCTAACGGTTCAGATCATTTCCTAGTTTCGCATATCGCGAATTCACCATGCCTGATGTTCAATGTTCTGGTCAATTCCAAATCCTGATCCACGAAATTCCGTAAAGCAGTCGGATCAATGATCCAGATCATATATAGATTTGACGTTTCAGATTAAGTCAGGATTTCACTCATCGCGATTTTGATGCTCTTAGCATTCAGTGTTTTTTTCACTTACAAATCCCGATCCCAAAATTTCGTAAAACAGTCGGATCAACGATCCAGATCATATATAGATTTGACGGTTCATATTAAGTCGGGATTTCACTCATTGCGATTTCGACACTCTTGGCGTTCAATGTTTTTTTCACTTACAAATCTCAATCCCCGAAATTCCATAAAGAAGTCGGATCAACGATCCAGATCATATATAGATTTGACGGTTTAGATTAAGTCGGGATTTCACTCATCGCGATTTCGACACTCTTGACATTTAGTGTTTTTGTCACTTAAAAATCCCGATCCCCAAAACTCCATGGAGAAGTCAGATCAACAATCCAGATCACATATTGATCTGACGGTTGCAATTGCTTCGTGATTTCGCATATCGTGATTTCGTAATTCATGTTGCAATGTTTCTTTTGCCTCTCCATGTCACGATTCGTGAAACTCCGATATGGGATTAAATCAACGGTCCAGGTCTGATCTTGACTTGACGACTGCGATTGAATCACGATTTTGCATATCGCGATATTGGGATTCCTGATGTGAATAAACTTTGACATATCCAACACTCGATCCCCAACACTCTGACATGAACTGGAATCAATGATCTAGATTCAACCTTAATCTGACAACTCAGATTAAATCACGATTTCGCATATCGTGATATCGAGATTCCTGATGTTATGAAACTTTGACATGTCCAACTCTCGATCCACAAAATTCTGACATGGACTGGAATCAATGGTCTAGAATCAATCTTGATCTGATGACTCAGATGAAGTCACAATTTTTCCTATTGAGATTACGCCCACTTCTCCTTGCACTTTAAAGAACATGCAGGTTCTTCTTGATCCAATGATGGTCGGGTCCTGTGCTTGGATCTAATGTCTGAGATCTTTCCTCCTTTTCAGTGCGCTCTTCTTGTCTTCATTCAGATCTGACGACCCTCGTTCTATCGGGGATTTGAATGGGATACAACGATCAAAGTTGATGCTCTTCCCCGATTATCACTGCTCCACTGATCGACGCTGCTGTACTCAAGTCATCACCACTACTGTACTTTCCATCAATGACAAGTATACACTCCCTGTAAATATGCCAACAATCCTCTGTACATTCTTCAATATGCTAAAAATCCTCTGTACATTCTTCTTGTACTCATGCCATTCGCTGTCTGTTACATATTTGCGAACAATCTCCCCCTTTGGCATTGATGGCAATACAGGCACCCACATTTATTTAGACTTGACTCTCCTCCCAAACTCTTTTCTCCCCCTTTGACATCAATGTCAAAGAAGAGACATTTTTCCCTTGATCTGTTGCTAATATATACTCCCCCTGTTGACTATAAGCATCTTAGAAAATACACCAGATATTCAATATGTACTCCCCCTAACCAGGTGAACAAATTAGACACAAGAAATTATAACCCCCAATTTTTGACGAAGATATCCAAAAGGGGTCACTAATAAAGGTTTAGTAAAGATATCAGCTATCTATTCTGTAGAAGGTATATAATTCAGTTGAACAATTCTGTTTGTAACTTGTTCTCTGAGAAAATGGTACTTGATTGGAATATGCTTAGTCTTGGAATGAAGAATAGAGTTCTTGGAAACACTAATGGAACTTGTGTTATCACAATGAATTGAAATGGGATCAGTGTAATTTACCTTCAGATCTGCAAGAGTTTGTATCATCCATAAAATTTGTGTGCAGCAAGTAGCAGCAGCAATGTATTCTGCCTCTGTAGTGGATAATGAGATGGATCCTTGCTTTTTACTAAGCCATGCAACTAATGAGTCACCCAGAAAAAATGCTCCTCCACTGGTGCTTTTTATATCATCAACACAATTTTCCCATTCTGCATCTAAATAAGCAGTTAACTGGAAATTCTGATTTCTAGGATACCACGGACCATAAGTCATTGTTCCCTTCAAGTATTTAAATATCCTTTTGACAGCTACCAAATAACTTTGTTTAGGAGAAGACTGAAAACGTCCTACCATTCCAACAGCTTCCATTATATCAGGACGGGATGCTGTGATGTATAGAAAACTGCCTATCATAGAGTGATATGTTCTTTGATCAACATCAGGTGAGATATCATATTTACTCAGCTTGCAACCAACCACCATAGGTGTGCTAACTGTAGAAGAATATTCCATCTGAAATTTCTTCAACATCTCTTTCAAATATTTTTCTTGAGAAATAAAAATTTTTGTAGAGCTTTGTTTTACTTGTAAGCCAAGAAAATATGACAGTTCTCCTATCATGGACATTTCAAATTCTGTTTTCATAGAATTACCAAACCACTGGACAGATGATTCATTAGTATAGCCAAAAATAATATCATCTACATAAACCAAAACAACTAGTAAATGATCACCTTCAGACTTAATGTAAAGGTTACTGTCAACAATACGTTTCTTGAACCCTTTTTCTTGTAGAAATTTGTCCAGTCTATAATACCAAGCTCGTGGTGCTTGTTTCATTCCATATAAGGCCTTCTTCAGCTTACAAACATAATTAGGATTATCTGTCAATGAGAATCCTTCAAGTTTCTCCATATATACTTCTTCCTCTAGATCTCCATTAAGAAATGCTGACTTAACATCCATCTTATAAACTTTGAAGTTCTTATGACATGAATAAGAAAGAAATATTCTGATAGCTTCCAATCTTGCCACTGGTGCAAAAGTTTCATCAAAGTCTTGACCTTCAACTTGTGCATATCCCTTATAGACCAAACTGGCTTTATTTCTAACAACTTGTCCTTTTTCATTCATTTTATTCTTGAACACCCATTTGGAACCTATTACATTCTTATCTTCAGGTCTAGGGACCAGCTCCCAAGTATTGTTCTTCTCAATCTGATCAAGCTCTTCATTCGTTGCTCTAATCCAATTATCTTCCTGGCTAGCTTCCTCAAAAATTTTAGGTTTATTCATAGATAAAAAAGCAACATGAGATTGTTCTGAGTCTTTAATCAATTTCCTTCTTGTCTGAACTCCTTCATTTATATCCCCAATTATCTGATTTTCAGGATGATTCTTTCTAATAATTCTGAGAGGTGATTTTGCTTCTTTCTGCTTATCTGTGTCAGTTTGAATATTCGTATCTTCATCTGATCTAGACTCTTCTCTTTCTGATCCTTGGACCTGTTCATCTTCATCTTCAACTATATCTTTTGTTCTTGGTTCAGCATTGCTTACATTTCTGACTGGGATTTATTCATCAACTTTTATATCTATACAATCAACTAGCTTGTGCAATCTCTTATTGTAGCATATGTACCCTTTACTATTTGTAGCATAACCCAAGAAGATACCTTCATCAGCCCTGTCATCATATTTGCCAATATTTTCATCATTGTTCTTGATATAACATTTACTCCCAAAAACTTTAAAATGCTTGA